>JAQHUG010000036.1:1823753-1850380 GCA_028555095.1 Dicrostonyx torquatus
TCAGCTACTGGTGTGTGTGTCTGTGTGTCGTCTGTGTGTACAGTGATGGCGTCAGCTACTGGTGTGTGTCTGTGTGTCTATGCGTCTGTGTGTACAGTGATCGTGTCAGCTACTGGTGTGTGTGTCTGTGTGTCGTCTGTGTGTACAGTGATGGCGTCAGCTACTGGTGTGTGTCTGTGTGTCTGTATGTACAGTGATGGCAAGTAGGAGTGCAGGTGCAAGGGCAGGCCCATGCAGAGACCAAATAATCTTGGATGTTTTCCTCTACTGCTCCTCACTTTATTTTCTTGAAACAATGCCGCTTACTGAACTCTAAATTTACCTTGTTGGCTAGGCTGGGGACCCAGGAACTTGTAGGAGCCACTTGTCTCTTCTCTGCCCCAGAATGCTGGTTCCCAGGCATATGCAGCCAGCTATGCCTCGCTTCTGTGAGGGTTCTTTGAATTAAGGCTCGAGACACAGCAGATGTTCTTACTTATTGAGCCATCTTCCCAGACCCTGTCGCCAGTCTTGTACAAGCCATAGTGATGGTTATCATTGTGCCTGCCAGGTACTCCAGAAGTGCTTTCTATCTACACTGCTCTGCTATCAAAGGACATGGCTCCAAGACGTACAGTTTCTACAGCAAGGTTCTATGAATATGAGACCATAGTGTCCTGTCCAGATTCTGAGACAGCGTCTTCATAAATGCAAAGCTTTTGCTCCAAGCCATGTTCTGCTCTCTCCCATGTTCCTCTCCTCACAAGTTCATCTTCTCCTATCCAGCCTCTTCTCTTTAGGTTCTTACCACTCACCTAGCTTGTGGCAACTTAGAACATTACAGTCTATAATCACTCGAGGAAGTTTTAAAATGGCCAGTTTATTTACCACTGCAAGTTCTTGCTTAGTCTATCCATGGCAACTTAAGCAGCAGTAATTTTTTTAAAAAGTAGTTCAATGTTGTTTTAAAGCTATAGCTCCGTTTGAAATAAAACATGGCAGAGCTAGAGCATATATAGTAGCAGGGTCACTTGACTTCTATTCTTCCTGACTCCTTATCGTATATAATTGTCTGTACCAGGCATGTGACTTCCTTGCACATGGAAACCGTGGCTCCGTAAGTTTATAACTTACATGTGTATGACATCTTCACAATTTGTTAAGTAAACACATGAATAAGTCTTGTTCATTATGCTGACAAGTATTTTACAGAAAATATTAATCTACTTATTAAAATTTTATCTTTCATATGTTCTAATGTTTCTCGGACTACAGAGGAGAGTAAATAGTATATGAAATTGTAGATACATGCAGTCTCCAGGCTCTGGAGGGAGGGAACTGGTGTGAGGTTTAGGATTCAATCATGAAGAAACAAAGTTTTAACTTCTCAGCAAAGGAAAAAAGAAGAGCCTCAGTTTACAATTTATGAAGTTTTTTTCTACATAGTTTTCAGGTACGAGTATTTTTAGATACAAATGAAAAAAATATAATGTAGATTAAAAATGACAGAGAGCTTCTGTTTTTTAATTTTCTTTTCTATTTTTTGTTATTTCCTACCTTCATATAAAGCAGATCTTGAAAAGTACACCTTTAAACAACATTTTTACCCAGTAGGAGACTGTATTTCTCAATGATTAATGAGCTAATAATTGGTAAATCAAAATATCACATTACTCTGCAATTAAAATATCCTAATATTTAAAACTTTATCAGAAAACTAATCTAAAGTTATTATCAATAAAAAGACTTAAACAGTTCCTGTGATGTTTATTCTTATAATAATTGAGAAAAATAGGAGATTTTCCCATAAGTTCTTTTTTTTTTTTAATTTTCAAGAATCCAAATGTCTATGTCTGCACTATTATGTGAAAAATCTAAGTTACAGTATTTTGAGGAGATAGTCAGTAGGGGAATAAAATACATAAGAATATAAAGAGAATCTGAATGCTCACATAATAAAAATTAATCATAGAGAATTGCTTTGGGGAGAATCATACACTTGACCCACATTGAAGACTGAAATATTAATCCATTTCTGTGACAGAGATCAAGCTTCATAGTCGCTTTTTATCCTCCTCATAATAGAAGCAACAGTTGTAAACCATAATGTTATAGTTCAAACAATGCCCCCCCTAAGACTTCAAATTTATTATAGCATTCATCTCTAAGACAAAAGACCTGGTGTAGGAAAAAGCCCTTTTTAGCAAAAAGCATGGTTGTTATTTATGGCTCAGATGCAAAAATGAGTTTGGGGAATTTATCAGAGATGAAGGTATGAAATGTTTTAGCTTGTTCTTCTCTCTCTAATCCATAAACCATTTTTCCAGCCACCCAAGTGAATTCTAATGGAACAAGAATGATGAAATATTTTCCTAGCTCTTTAACACTTTTTCTTCTGCATAACATTCAGTGGGATATCAAGAATATAGCTTTTAAAAAGATAATATAGGAAGTATATAAACACTACTTTGCAATAAAATATGATTTAACCTCACAGGCAAAATTTAGCATTTTAATCAACTTAAACTTTTAACAATTTAATTCTGGGTATTCCTGTTATTGCTGCTATTAGTATTATTACAGCTATCATAATTAGCATTTCAGAGTGTTAAGTATATTCTCATCAAAGTAATTCCAAAAACGTAAGCCTCATTACTGCCTCTAAAAGCCTGATGATTCTATCATGGTGCTCAATCACTTTAAATACTCCTAACCAGGGGCTATAGATTCATTGCCACTCTTTTTGAAATAATACTTGCCATAATCAAAACAATGATGACTTATAACCTACTTACTTCTTTCCTGATCTGTCTGGAATGAGCACAAAGGTAAATAAAGGGGTCCAGGAGCTGAAGTGTAGCTTAGTGAGACCAGGCCCTGAATTTGATACAGGAGAGGAGTGAATGTATGGGTAATATGAGAGGAAGAAAGAGAAAAAAGTGTATTTGCTTAAGGTCCAGACAGGAAGAGACCCCATGAAAGTAGCAAGAGTTGAAATAAACCTCAATATCGTGAATAATTCATTTTTTATTCTTACATATAGATTTCCTAGGATTAAAAGAAAATAGTCAATGCATGTGATTGGAAAACATAAAATATACTACTTTTTCCTTCAAGAAAGTAAGATGCTCATATAGTTTATTTTCTTATAAAAGTTCTGTGCTCAGTGTGCTGAGCATCTGAGCTCAATAGGTGAGCTATACAGGTGTCATTTTTTTTCTTTTCTAATTCGAAACGGACAGGCTATTTCAGAAGAAAAGAAGGCAGTTGGGATATAAGATAGACTAATTCTTAATCCATAATGCTTTCCTGATCATTGTTTGGTTTGCATTACATTCTTTCTATTGTTGGCCAAATTTCTTTTAAATTGTTCAAAGAGCTCAGGGGAAAAAAATGTGAACTGTATTGAGTGTGTTTTAACAACATAATGTATGGAATTGAAGAGAATGAACCACTGTGTTATTTGATGCCTCCCATTTTTATTGCATCTTTGCTGAATGTTGGCGAACTGCCTTGTAGCCTTGCTACTGTAAAGCCTTTGCTCTAATTTCTAACTGCATCATGATATTTTATCTTGACCTAGGAACACAAGTCAATTCATTTCTATGAAGACATGCTGCAGTTATTATGGTTTTATAAATACATGTCAACTTATTATTCAGAAAGAAGTGTGCCAAGCAGTCAGTGAAAACAGGAATTTGTTTCAAGTTAAGGCAGACAAGAAACTTGAGTCAGGGGACAAGATTCATTTGAGAATATAGTGTCAGTGAAGGGCGCACTAACTTTGACATGTGCATATAAACATGGTACCTAAAGCCCCAAATGTCTTCCTGAAAGCCCTCAACATCTGATACACTCTAAACAAAATATTTAACCTGACGTTCATTTCAGTAGACACATGGCTAACAGTGATCCTTTCCCCCTTATTATGAGAGCTATGCTCTCAAAAATACTAGTTCTCAAATCTTTGCGGAATCAAAACACCTGTGGAACATCTTTAAAGCTACAGGTTTTCCGGCTCCATCAAGTGTGAAACCCAATACTTCTAAAATTAGACCAAAGAAGGACATTGCTGGTTCTTAACAGGCTCTTTTGTGGATAATTGTGAACACTGGGGAGGGTCATTTTTCTAAAAACAAAAGATATTAGCACATGCGTTTTGGTTTTATCAGAATATTTAAATTATCAAGATACCATGATTTTAATTCTTCTATGAAAGTTTATTCTTTGTATTTCAGGTCTAAAAGTCACAGTTATTACAGGTTACTCCGACTTTAGCGATTTTAAGCAATAAATGATATGCCTCAGGGAGTCTTCCAGGTGAGCAATGCCAGCTCCTGGTTCAAATTTATATAGGTGACGGATCTTGTGCATAAAAGCCTCTCACAAAATGGCAAATGATTTACATGAAAAAAAAACCCTAAACTTTACTATCTATTCTTCTACAGACAATAGATAATATTCTTTCTAGCTCCAGAAAAAGGCAAGCTTTAATAGATTACGCTTTGGGATTCTAATCAGAAGCCTATAAACAATGTATAACTTACAAATGTCCTTCAGTGTATTAGAATATTTTAAGTAGAGCTTTACAATTTTAAATCAATTCTGCCATTCAGTTCCTATTATTTATCTGCAATTTCTCCATATATTAAATGTCACCACGTCAAATTAAGCAATAAAAAGTTTAAAAGAGTGTAACCTGAACTTCTCAGAAATTCATTTGCACGGCTGAGCCTGAAAGCATTGCCTTCTTGTGTTTTTAGTTTGAGAATGTCTTGTTGGAGGCTTTTGCTATCTCCTCAGTTGGTACAACGAACTTCATATCTTCACACTGTGGAAGAGCTTAACAAAACCACAGTTGGCTGAAGCTCATTCTAATAGCTTGGAAAGTTCAACATTTGCCATCTTAATATTCTGTCATCTCTTTATAAAGGTGTATTATAGCTAAATTATTTGTTATTATTCCTCAAACCTTAATATCTTAAAGCCATGTTTTCATTCTATTAGATATATTTTTAACCTTTCATAACCTGGTATTACTTTTCCCCAGTCTAAGGCTAAAGTAAATAAAGAAGACAGGTCGTCAAGGATGAATTGACATCTTGGGAAAGGATGCTAGGATGGCACTCAAGAGCTTGAGCATCAAAAGTATCTATTTTACTACTAAGATATATAGCCAGATCTCACTGATTTTTACATATATCAAGGTACAAAATTTAGCTAAATTACATAACAGTTATTACTGTAAGGAAACTGTATCAAAAAGTGTTTAAGTGATAAATGTGATTTATCTTTTAAAATGTTCTCCAAAGAATATTATCATTAACATTTTATTTGAGAGGTGATATACATCTGCATTAAATAAAGCTACTGAATTTCATATACTAGTAACTCAGGATTCAGACTTTTCAAAATAGCCAGAACCCATATCATATGGATTTTTTCTTGAGAACATTATTTTTGCTGTAACACTGTTCTCATTAGAATGGAATTTGTGTTTTAACTTCCCTGTTAGGACTTACTAATAGGATTGCTAGCAATTATTATCCCGAAATGAAATCAGCACAAACTATTAGATCTGTTTAAACAAGTTAAAAATAAACCTTGATTAAATGTTCTTTTATAAGAAGCTGCTCATTAGGACTACATGGCCTTCAGAAAAATTGCTGTTTCATTAACATCAAAGAATGGACTGAGTTTAAACTTGCTCAACTAAAAAGTATGGTAGAAAATAAAGCTTAAAATATTTTGGATAATGAAATCATAGAAATAATCTTTCATTTAGATCTTCGTTTAGTCAGTATAAAGATATATACCCTTAAGAATAAGAAGAATTAGTAATAAGGATTACAAAGAATATTATCAACAAAAGTTTTAAAAAAACAACAAAAATATATCTATCCTGAAGTGATATGTTTCATATAAGTTGAAATATAAGCCTGACTTAAAACAGTCACTCCACCATTTAAATGCAAAGGAATTTATCAGCTTAAATATTCCTGCATTTATTTTTGACAAAACAAAAAAGCAAAAACAGACAAACAACAATATCAAAAACTTTAATAGGTAACTATTAAAGCAGAAGAGAAGAAACAGCGCCTTACTGAGAACCCTAGAAGGAAGGATGAGAATCCCAAAATGGAAGTAAATTGCCATCTGTTACAATGGATCAGTAAGCATGTACGGACTGACTATAGGAAAGCTATAATATTTATGATGGATACAATTAAACTAAGACAAAGTGTTGGAAACTGTGAAATAATATGGATATGGCTCTAAGAAGCAAAAGAAGGATTTGAATAAAATAACTTTTTTTTTTTATTTTGCTAGTACTACAGACACACACACACTTTTTTCCCATAAGAGGGAAAGGTAAACAAAGATAAGAAGAGTAAGTGTTAGTTGCTCATTGTCTTCACAGATGAGGATGATACATGATAAAATTTGCCAGGCTTGCAGGGCAGAGGTGGCACACGCCTTTAATCCCAGCACTCGGGAAGCAGAGGCAGGCGGATCTTTGTGAGTTCGAGACCAGCCTGGTCTACAAGAGCTAGTTCCAGGACAGGCTCCAAAGCCACAGATAAATCCTGTCTCGAAAAACCAAAAAAAAAAAAAAAAATTGCCAGGCTTGAATTAAAATTCCAAAAAAGTCAGTCATTATTAAAAGTAGTGACAGTATGTCATTTAAAGGTTATAGGATGCAGAACTGCCTAAAAATTAGAAATACTACATCTGAAGGGTTTTCCATAAATACAATGATACTCTTTTGAACACCACTTGCATTATTTTGAAAAAAAAAGACTACTTTAATTTAATCTCTTCATTAGATTCATATCCTCTGCAATACACCAGCGTTCAGCCTTTGCAGCAACATGACTATGTTTTGGTTTAATTTTTCTTAAATCTTTTGGTTTAAGTAATTAATATTTCATAATTAAGAATTCCATGATGTAGACAGTAGATCCCTTGTATGTCTGTGAGCGTGCCTATGAGCAACAAAATCACACTTTTGCTGAAACGTTTGTGTGTGTTTTGCACAATTTTTAAAAGTTTAACCTCTGTAGATCAATGTGCTTCCTTAAAAGACTTTAATAAATTAAAGTGCAGAGAGCTTTTTTTCACCAGGCAGAAAAAGCTGATGAGACAGGTTTAGTTTAATCTCAGGCAATAGAAGTCATTAACCATTCTCTCAGGGATTAAAATATAGCTTGCCCTTTTCTTCTCTCACTTATCATTAGCATCACTTTAATCTCCCAGCGTTTCGCACTGCTATTTTAATCATTACTTACTGCCTTTTGACAAGTGCAGAACATGCTTTTGCTCATTGAGGCAATATCCTGGTTTTAGCTGACAAATGTAGGGCATAATGTAAAAATATCAAAGTGACATCTCTTAAACACACCTTCATCATAAAAATCTCCAAAGTTACAACCTCCCTTTGTCTAGTCTTTCCATGGAAATTACCATTTGAAAGGTTTATATCTTAAATAAAGAACCAAAAAAAAAACATTTTCTTCTAAATACAAAAGGAAAAAAAAAACCTAGTTTGAAAAAGTAAATATCTAAGGAAACAAGTACTGGAATAGGTCCAGATCTGCAGCTCATTCTCTCAATAGCAGAGGGCCACAAACCCCGATGTATTTACAAAATCGGTTTGTTGTTTGAGTGCAACTTTAAATTAAAACGTTTTCATCTGATGCACACAATCATGGCCACAGTGCATCCACCCTACACTGAATCAACACGAAGTTCTGTGGTGATCATCCCCGTTCTATTATTTTTAGAAGATACATCCCATTCTGCAGAACACCCCATCTTAAGTCATTCTCGCAGAAGATGCGGGTGCAAATCACAAGAGTTAACCACGATATCAGTGTAGAACATCTTGAAAATGCACTAAGAATGCTACAGTTGAACTGGGTTGCATTTTCTAAATTGTTATTTTAAGGAAGAGGAAGGCCATATGATATTTGTTACTTCTTTTAAAGGACCTATTGGCATCTGCTTTGATGTAGAGCAACTCTTTAATCTAATCTGCCTAAACCTGGGAACGATGACAAATTTCAAACAAGTCTCTTGGGATATAGGAAGTTAAATTTTGTATTCCTTTAACACGAGGTTTATAACTGAGAGAATACGTGTATATATATTCTAACCTCTCCATAATATTCAATTGTAACTTAAAGATAATCCAAAATGAAATGGTTGATAAATATAAAACCTGACGTTCTAAACTGAAGCACCGATTTCTTTTGGCGCTGATCACTCACACTTGGCCCCAAGCCCTTTAATCTAGTCCATCTGTAATGATCTCACAGTACTTTCAACCATTATTTAACTGTAAGAAGAAAAAATATGTCGCTCTATATGTTTCGACAATAAAATCCCTTCCTAAGCTTCACAAAGCAGAACAATTCATTATTTGATCTCTTTCCAGGTTCAAAGTCTGTCTTATTACAGTACTTCAAAGAAATATGTAATCAAAGACAAACAGCTGTGAAAACAATCTTTTATTACTTTATTATCATTGAGAATATATCTTTGGAAGAAACCAATGGCAATGGAATACAAATAATCTTCATAAAGGTTGTTGTTTTGAGTGTGTTCACAAACTGTGCTCATTTATCTTGAAGCCTTTAATTTTATTTCCCATAAATAGTGCAGAGTCCAGTTGTTTTATTGTCTGCTCCCCTAAAAGCCAGCCGAAAGAACAGTGGTGGCGACAAGAGTGTTCCATTCTAATATCAAACAAATGATTTTAATAAACACATTCCCAAAATGATATCCAGTGATGTGACTCTTCTGGGTTGACATGTGCCTGGAGTGAAATCACATTTTCTGATGTTCAGACTAATCAGTGAGACTTGCAACTTCCATGGAATAAGATGGCAGTCCCATTATGCCATCTCAACTCCAAATGGAGCACCAACACCACTCTCTAAAAGTAGGTGCTAAGTCAAGCAATTCCTTTCTTGGTGGTAGCTTCACTGCCCACATCATCCCATATTCTACACAGCACCCAAAAATCTGGTCCCATTTCTACTTTGTAGCATGAATCACTACT
Source organism: Dicrostonyx torquatus (assembly GCA_028555095.1). Lineage (NCBI taxonomy): Eukaryota > Metazoa > Chordata > Mammalia > Rodentia > Cricetidae > Dicrostonyx > Dicrostonyx torquatus. Next base: position 1,832,797 of record JAQHUG010000036.1, read on the forward strand.
ATTATTGTCAGAGTAGTAAGACAATGTATTGCCCTATGTATTTGCATGGGTATGACTCCCTTGTTTAGGAGACATGGATAAGACAGTGTAGATGTCAGAACAAGGATGTGATATCCTACCATTCCTACAATACAGAGTGTTCAGGTAGAAGAAATAAGTATCTCTCAAGTACATATTATGTGATAGAAGTCTTATATATTATGAACTGCTGTGCTGATGCCAATTGCTGAGAAAGGCATTATTGTGAAAACTGAGAGATGTAGACATTGAGTTTGAAAGGTTAAGAAACTTTTAATTTATTGCTGGATTGATATAACTCCTGAGCTGCGATATTTCCTCCCCCCCCCACAGGGCTAGAACAGGCTTTCTAGGCACTCTTCCTCCAGTGTTCTTGAAGGGAATGACATTGTCTTAAAAAGTCCTAGTCTTCTTAGTTTAGACCCTAAGGCATGATTATAAGAATCAGGAACCAAAAGGGGTCTTTGAAAAGTTCTGTGAAACTAAAATGGTGGGGGATGGGACATTAACCAGGTGATAATGCATTTACTATGCAAGCACAAGGATCTAAGTTTGATCCCATAAGTCCATGTTTAAAAAGCCTAACACCATCACACACTTGTGATACCAGAGTAAGGCAGGCAGATCCTGGGGGAACTGATGACCAGCCAGCCTCATCTATTTGCCAAACTCCAGAAGATTAAAGGACCCTATCTTAAAAACAAGGATAGCCAAGTCTTATAAAGAACAGTGAGCTTGACCTCCAGACTCCACATACACATGAACAACCCATCTGTGCCTATGAAGGCATGAGCACATGCACACAGAGAAAATGATGGCTCGTTGATTAGAAAAAGATCTTTGTTTTCAAGTGTTTCCAGAACAGTACTAGACCAAAGGAAATGTGGTTTCTGCACCATCACTCTTACCAGAAGAGAGAGCGAGAGAAATGAGAGAGAGAGAGAGAGAGAGAGAGAGAGAGAGAGAGAGAGAGAGTGAGTTGGAGGGTAGTGTAAACATGCTATGTCTAACAGGTTCTTTGGGGGAGAGTGGGGGGCTAGACAGATAACAAAAACTATCAGAGTGCTGTGATCACATCAGGAAATAGGCAAATTTGGGCCTGGAAATGATGTTTGATGAAGCGATTGGTCAACTTCATTTCCTGCTATCTCAGAAAAATTAAACTGCTAAAGGACTTTCAAGCTATGACTCTACAAACAAACATAGGTTCCTACAAACATATAGTCTACCAAGACACTGGTGCTTCTACTAGCAGCTTCTATTTATCATTAACATCCTGTTTCTTGAAACGAGAAGTCTGAACTGAACAGTTATCACAGACTTCAGTCTGTAACTTCATGTTAACTGAAGAACATTTACATTATGGGAAAAACAGGCCTACAACAGGTTGCACAGAGAACAAATCAACTGGAATTTTTTTCTTATTGAAGGTAAACTTAACTGAAGAAGAGGAATTTCGTAAGTGTTCATGTTGATAGAAATCTGTACCTCAATACCCTGAAGAAAACGGAACGACTCCTGTAGAGTCTTGATTTTTGGCAGCACAGCTAGGTTCGATGTTACTGGTTACTAAATAAACAGCATCGGAATTGGAAGTGCATGTAACGCATGACTCAATTTCCATAAAAGTTAATTTCCTGACTTTTCATTTGATTGCATCAAAAGTTATTTGGTAAGAGAAGCAAAACAAAGTCAGTCACTCCAGGATCAGAATAATTAAGCAGTCATTTGACCAAACATTTCCTTCCTTCCTGAGTATTCTCAGAGTCACTATTGCGCTACAAATTTTAACAGAATATTTTAATGGGCAAAATCTATAAGGAAAGTAGTCTGCAGTAAATGTTTCACAGTCTTGGTTGGCAGCAACATCATGAGGTCACGATTTACTGTTATTTCTAAGACAAACGTTAGGATTCCAGGTCTTTACAAAGGTCAGATTACAGATTGAGACTCATCACCACTAACCTGTATTTATAGTAATTTTAATACAACCTGGAATGTTACTTGGTTTCTGAATATAAGGAGCAACCTGAGAAAATTTAAAAGTGCGCCATAAGAACTCTGGGTATTTTAATACAATTGTTTCACTAACATATTGGTTGACAAAGAATTCAGTTATTTAATATTAGATCTGCTTTTCCTGTTTGAGAGCAACTATAATAAGCAATAAAAAAACAACTAATAACTAATTTTAAAATTCCTATGAGGTTCCATCTTTTTGTGTTCATTGCAAATACATCATTCATGAAATTATTGGAAGCTGCCTTGTACAACTTTTAGCTCTATGAGAACACCATCTCACGTATCATTTCATTTCTGAACAAAACGTATTTGAATGTTGCTATTCCACATCGAAAACTTGGCGTCTCTTTTACCTGACAAGTGATTCTGTCGCTCTTAGCTTGTCACCCATTGGTAACATTAGTTAGTCCCTTTCTTTCCTTTAGACAAATGGTTCCCATCTACCCTCAACTCTTTAACAGATCCTTTCTTCCTCACACCCCCCTGAAGCCTGTCTCTAAGCATCAGGTGCCTCTTACATCCTCACAAAAAACACCTAAAGTACATGAGTAAAGTTTTCCAACCTGTGAGTCTCTTCCTCAGTAGTCCACCAATATTGTGCCACCTAGTCTTTCAGTTTTCCTTTATTCTTTCTATCCATGAGATTTCTTGTCTTGGCTTCTACCATTCTCGCTATCGTTTTCTTGCACGTTCCCAGAAACAAGAATCCGGGGAACATGGTTACCTTCTAATGGGAGACAGCACACTGCAGAGAAGGGACGTGTCACTCGGGGACAGATTGCCATGGCATACAGTAGCCATCAACACACAGTTGGCTAAGTTGAGGAACATGGACATAGTACTGTTTATCCAAGTCTAAGATAAAATCTACAGAACTTTTACAATGTTCTTGGCATTTTCCTCTTCCAGGAAACTGTGGGTGAATAGGGAATGATATGTTCTCAAATATAGCCCCATAGCCCACTTTGAGCAGTATGTATCTCTGTTCATCATTGTCCTTGCAGGACAACATCTACACATCACTGCAGGAATAAAAACTTCAAATCCAAACTCAAGATTAAAATATATTTTCCTTAGATTTTTCTTTCTTTACTAGACGATGTAGAGAATGCTTACCACCTCCACCAAGAATTTCACATCAAGCATTTATTAATCATGGCTCACTGTCCTCGGAAGTATTTTCAGCATATATAAGTTATTAAATAAATAATCTATAAAATGAAACTTTTTAAAATTGAAACAGAATAATCAGTAAGGTAGAAAACTCTCTCAACGCACAGAGCAGGATCATTTGGGACAAATATTAAGTAATTCAGCTAGAATTATTTAGTCAGTATCAGAAGCTATTCTTCTGACAATTGTATTTCAAATATTTTTGATACTTTGACTTTTAGTTAACACACAAGAAGTTAATTATTTCATGATGTATATTTTACTGATCTTTTAGTTAAGTATAGGTAAAATGTCTTATTTACATTTGTGAATTTCTTCTTTGGACCAATAAGAAGCATCATAAATTCTTCATCTAACTTTTTATAAATTGTACCTTCATAGTGATAATGAGATGTCTCCAAACTTAAGAATAAAAGTTATACTCAGAAGTCCCATTGCAATGATAAATTTACAAAAAAATTAACTACTGCTTTTAGTGGAAGTATGTCTAACAAAAATATTAGTGAAAAATACAAGTTTTAAAAATCATCAACTTTCCCTCTGTGTAGAAATCACATATCTAGACATACAATACATGGTCAAGATGTTTCCAGAGAAAAATATGTATTTATCTGTGTATCTATTCATTTATCATTTAGCTATATAATGAAATATATAAATCTAATAATTTAAGACTAAAACTTTCAAACATTTACTTAGAGCAAATTTACTCTACAAGTTTGTTACCCTAGGATGCCCATTCATGCAATTAGGCCTTCACTTACCAGACGGTCAGCTTTAAAAGACAGCCACTAGAAGGTGGGTGCAGTGTTACACTGTTCACTTCAGCACTTCAAGCAAACAAATTCAAGGAAGGAAGGGACTTCTGTCTTCTGTCTACTAAGGAACTGAGTGAAAGAGGTGATGCGAGCCAGGTAGGTGGCTCCAGAAGATCCTGACACCAAACCTGACTCACACACTGAATAAGAGAATCAATTCCTGCAAGTGTTCCCTTGAACTCTTTAGATCTCCTGTCATGAATGCACTCACACCACACACACAGACACACACCACACACTCAGGTATACTCAGATATATACATAACATGAAAAGCAACCTTAAAAAGACGATATGGTTCTTACACAGTGCTATGCCTAAAATCTAAGCCTTTGAAAAGTAAACTGGTACAAGAAAGAAGACACTTCGTTTTGAACGGAATTGTAGAAGCCCTTTCCCCTCTTTGCACCATTTATCATCTTCCCGTATCACTTCCAAAGATTTCTTCAAACTCCAGAAAAGTGTTTTCTCTTCCTTACTACTTCTGATCCCTGTCGGGTCATCTATTCTCACTGTGTTTGTCTTCTTTATAGCTCCCCTGTGCTGATCCCAGGTTTTCAATTGACCACAAAGAATAATCTAGACTGACTTCTCTACTCAGCAGTGGGCTACCTAGAAACACGTTCTTTTTGTACTCTGAGAACCCTGCACCCCTGCACATCCAGTCCTGACACAGAGTGGAGCTATGCAAATGTTCTGAGAACGAGAAGGTGAGCAGATAAAGGTAATGAGGATCAAATGGGATGGTGTATGTTAAAGGTTCTCTAAATCATAAAGCATTTCATACTTTATTCTTGACCAAGCTTAGAGGAGAGGAATCACAGAGAGAAGAATGGAGGTCATGCCAACTCCACTGTGAAATGAAGATAAATCAGAACAAAAAAATGGTTGGTGGACTTCTAGACAATAACCATAATAGCATACTAATATTCTAGAAGTTAGAAGGAGTTTGGCAAGTCAAGGGATTGAAAGAGGTTGATCGTGGCTATATGGAAGGTTCTTCTCTGTGTTATAAGATTTTATATTAAATTTTATATGCAATTATTCAAAATATGTGGTATCTAAGACATTTTATATTGACACATAAGTTACATTTCAAATAATTCTAAAGTACATAATACATGTTAGAGCAAATATAATATTTTATCCCTAATAGAAAATATACCTAGGAAAACATGGAGGATATTAAGAACAATGGATATGCAAGACAATATGGCATATTCTTTAAACTTTGCTAGAACTGGATATAACCAAAATTCTGCAGTTAATTATGGAAATCTGTTTTTTCTAAGAAAGTCCTCCCCTTTCTCTCCACCATACTCTCACTCTCTCTTCTGAAAGGAATGAAAACCACTTTTGGTGCTTTTGTTGTTTTTTTTTTTCTTGGTCTTCTTGTTGAATAAGAAAAAATTAAAACATTACAGAGAATAGTTTGCAGTTCACTAGACTTTTCAGTTTAGTGCTGTGGTCATTGTTTAGAAGGCAAAAGACTGAAATTAAGAAAGTGCTGAGCCCCACGGAGCTCCATGGAGCAATGATGTATTTCCAGATTTCACATGTGGCAAAGTTGGAGCACTGAACTGATCTTTAGATTCTCTCTTTAGATTGTAATGTCATAAACACAGAAGGAAGCCGTCTCTGAGGAGATCACTGGGAATGTCCCAACGGTCTCACAGAAATGGGACAGCCACTCCTCAGCCCTGAATTATTACAGAAAGACAATGCAGAATGCAGAGGTCAGAACTTGGTCATTCTTGTATATTCTGAGAATCATTAATTTTCTTTAAAATGCCCTATTCAAGTTTGACACCTGATTCATATGCTTGAAAAAATCTCTCTGGTCTAGGGAAAAGGTTTCTATTACATATCAGTTAGCACTTAGAGTTTCTCAGAGGATTTTAAATTTACTTCCGTTTTCTGACACAGACTACCTAAGAGATTTGTGGGCCTTTATATATGTGCTTTAAAATGTAAAAATGGATCAGTTCAGACTATCTACAGAAAGTTTCATTGTCATTACATTACATAGCCTAGTGACAATTTCCGAACAGGTATCATCTATCTACATAAGTTGAGGCAAAAGAGAAACTTTTCCACTCATATTTTATACCCCATTCTTGAAAAATACATTTGAATAATTGTTTTATTTTAAAATTAATATCCATTTTCTAATCTTACTGGCACTACCAGTGTCTAATTTTCTATAGTAGTCATAGAATGTATTCTAATTATCATCCTATTCTAAAGTAAGTATATTTCCAAATCTCAGACATAAATACTGAATGCAGCACTGTATTGATATTTACTGTAGTACTTATGGGTTTCATCCAACAATTCTCTTGTAAGCATTACATGAATGTGAAATAACTGAATTGCAATTTTTAGTGTCTCTTTGGGGAAGTGAAATCAGTGACTATGATGTTTATCTATTAGTTGCATTGTGTTTGAGTTGTAGGCAACGTGTACAATACATGACATTGTAAGCTACTACTGCAAGGGTTAGAGATGAAACATTGGTTAAACAAAGGTGAAACGATTTTTATTTAATTTCTTTCTAAAACAAGGACACCTCTCAGAAGGAAAACAAACTGCTGCAAAAGAAAACAAACTTTTTCAGCAGCAAACCTCAAGGCATATGGTAGGAAGAATCAATAACAAAAAACTGCCAATCACAAACACACCAACACACAGGAAGATACAAAAGATTTGGGGCTCTAGTACTCAAATCAACACTGTCTTTTGCACACAGAAAGGAATTATGAAGTAGCACCCGAAGTATTAAGCCACACAGGAAAGTTTGGGTCTAATATGCAGAACTAAAAAGGATTGTTCAAATTAGCGAATCACTATTAACTTTCCTCTCACTCAGAAACTAAAGTTACAAGTTAAGTCTCACAAAATTTATAATGATGTGCGTTATGAAACTGTCATAATGAAGCCTATGGCTAATGAGCTATCCTAAAATTTTGTTATGTTAAATATTCCCACAGAAACAAATATAAGAAAGGCATCTGGGACATAGATAAGCAAGACCTATGCTTCTGCTTTCCTATCAAAGCATAGGCTGGGGATCTCCAAAACACAAAATGCAAGCATTTAAACGACAGAAGGTTTAAATTGATTCAGTAAATAGCTCGTGGTACTTATGGTCCGAAGAATATACCAGGTAGCAAAAGAGAGAGAGGGAAGAGGAGCACTCCCACATTCCAGAATCATGGTCTAGTGAAAAAGCACCAGGGAATAGAGAGCTACAACACATTAGAAGGGAACCCAAAGATGAGTGTGGTCTAATTAAGCTGCCCTCAGTGATTGTGGAGGAACAATTTTACAAGGTGTCACTGGAACTGGTACTTGAAGACTTTGGAGGAGTAAGAAGGAAAGACACAAAACTAGTTTAGTTCATATTTATGAGAAAGGTCTTCTTGTCTTTGGACTGGCATAAAAGTAATTGCGTAATATAAATTGTACAGTAACCAGTATGTTTTGTCTTAGCTGAAATATGGGCATGCACTTCCAAGTTAACCAAGTGCCCAAAGTATTGGCATGAAAGCAAAATGGTAAGGGCATCAGTAATACTGCTTCCTTTATGGGAAATGGAGATGACACAGTGAGTTTGACTTTTACTTTGAAGGTGATATACGTCAGCATAGTCTTCAGATTGCCAATGGTGAAGGTGTCTACTAAAAATCTGTATGCACAACCTTCATTCTCTTATGCCTAAGAAGTCTGACTACTTCAACAGTTTGTGTGTGTAAGAATATGCCTGCTCCACACAAGTGCTCAGCAAGCGATAGCATAGAGAACTGACGGGAGGCTGAAACTCAGAGTTAGAAAACACATAGAATAAGTAGGGTACTCACATGAGTAAAGGAAGGCTGTAGTCAGTTACATTATTTTGATTTGGAACTTATACAAAATAATCCACATTTCTCTATTTCCTTGTGACTTTCATCCACGCATGTCAGATACTATGTCTGGGTTAACATAGTAAGACCTATATATCCCTTTTTATGTCTTTCAAACTATTTCTAATCATTTGAGCTTAATCACTGCAATTAGATCAGTTCTCTTAGATGTCCAATGTCCTCTTCTATTCTTTTCTTTATATATTTGAATTCATCTAGACATGCTCATTAGTGAAGGAAAGTTTTGTCGTTATGAAGGACTCGAAACAGAAATAAATCCCTGAAGATTTTCTGATCTATTTCTTGACCTATTTAAAAAAAAATCAGGTCCCAGAGCCTTCTTCTTAAAGGAATTTCTATCAGAATAAAATACACTGATAAATAGAAAAGTCACTCTCCAAATCACCTCAATTTCCTTTCAAAGCCTTTGGCCATGTATTGATCCACTGACAATATTTTCTCTTGGTAAATTAAATAAGTAGAGTGAGGACCAGTAGGAAAAGGAGAAACTCTAAGTTTAAAAAATAAAACAGAAGATATCATTTAGGTAAAATGAAATATGCTAATGGAGGCCCATGAAACTATCCTGTTGCTTGTTGCTAGTTTCTGATTTAGACAGTTTTAAATTACAAGAATTAAAAAACGAAATTGCTCTAGCTCTCATATTTAACATAAATGTTTCTAATATTTATTGAGAAATCTTTTCCTATTTTGTGATATATGATCTGAATTCAGTTTGGTTTTTCTTTTTCACTAGTTAGGAAGAAAAGATGTCATGGGAGCCTGTCCTTATCTACTACTTAACCATTTAATGAAGAGAAAGTCAAATTCCATTGCAGGCACATGTGATCACTAAGCATGTAAAAATATCCTGCTTATCCGAACCAGAATAATGCCCTGCTTTAAGACATGAATCATCATAAAAATCAGTTTCTAGGAAGTTTATGTTGTTAAACTGTTTGAAAAAAAATAAAAGCATAGGCTTCATGGTGCCATTCTCTGTATCACTGTAGTTTTTATTGTGTGCGTGCCCACACCCACATGTATAGAGGTCAGAGAGCTGCTTCTCCTTCCACCAAGTGGGACCCAGGGATCAAATGTAGGTGCTTAGCTTGGCAGCAAACACCTTAAACCGACTGAACTATGTCTTCTGCCCCACAGTGCTGTTCTTTAATGACAATATTGTCTGTCTCATAATGTTAACATGTTCTTCAATCCTTGTGTACTCTTGCATCAAGAATATGTCTTCAAGTCATGTCCTGGATCACTACTTTCAATGTCACTGAAAAGGTTCTGTTGACTATTCTCAGCTCTTGGTACAATGCCTGAAAGGCCCAGCGATTGCCAATGGGATATATTCAGTTATAATATTATATATTAGTTAAAATCCGTAATCCCAGTTCCTAGGAAGGGAACTTCATATCCTCTGCCCACCATCTCTTTGTTTGCAACATATTTTGATTCTTAGCTTCTACTTTTTTCTCTTGTTTCCTTTCAACCACATGCTTTAGTGCGACCTCTACAAAATGTGCCAAAATCCCACTGCTAACCCCAGGTAGGTATGGTCCTTTTTTCCAACAAACAGGAGATGTGTACAGATAGTATACCATTTGGGTTGCTCCAGGAGGGAGAGTCAGTGGTAAGGCACAGCTTGGAACTGGAGGCGTTTGAGTAGCACATGACGGTGAGTGAAGGCACAGGAGAAGAAAGCTGCCTTAACAGGGAAAAGTTGAAAGGTGCACACAGAATCTATGACTCACAGGCAAGCCATAGGCATGAAATAAAGTCTCGCCAAATAAAATACATGCTTAAGTAATCTATTTTAGTTGGAATAACAAGACATGGGTTTTTAAAAACACAATTAGCTTCTGCGTGTGTACATGAAACATTTAAGCCTCAAACAATAAATAAGCACTGCTGTGAACGTAGATCAATACAGCTTCCATATTTAGGAGACTTTGAAACTGCAAATGTTGAGCAGATGCTAGTCTTGCCTTCCAGTCCAAAGGATGAAAAATAAAGTGGAAATGGACTTGGATGTGGCAGCTTCAAAGCTAGTGAGATTGGATGTGCTTTGTCAAAGGAGAAGCCAATTAAAAGTTGAATTTCAACTCTGATGACTTAGACCCGTTGGATATGCATGCGAGAATCACAACAGCAAGCAAAAAGGTTTATACAACTCAATCTTTGTAACACGCCTAAAAATGGTATTTATGTCAATAATTAACAGCACTCCTGTAGATGTACATTTTAATCATGTAAAATTACGTAAGGAACAACACAAAGTATAATACCTTTTGCTTTCTTACGATTATGAAGTCTAACCCCTTTGTCCTGTGAACTGAGTCTCTTCATGGTGTGTGGAATCTAATATATTTTATACAATGCACTATGTAAAATTTCTACAAGAATTTCATAGAGAGAAAAAAAAGGTTTGTACTGTTTCTTTTTGTTTATTGTGCTTGGTAAACTTACAATACTTATTTAAACAATTCCTTGAAAAAAAAAATCTGACCCTTTTCTTCCTGGACCAAGGAATTTTCTCCGTCACAGAGTAATAGAGCTTGAAAAGTTCAGCATCAGCAGGGATGGTAGGCACTCCTTAGCCAGCCACTGTGAGAGGGAGAAAATGCAATTAAGGCTCCCACCAGGGAGAGGGCAGGAACAAAACCTGCTTCTGCACACAGAGCCCTTTCTTCAGTGTGAACTACAAGGCCTCACCTCTTGTTGGTGAGATGCTTGCATTTAGGAAAACACACTTTCAGATTTTCTCACAACAGATCAAAGTAAATAATGCAGGGGCCTTACACAAAAGGGAAAACTCCAGTGTGCTTACATGAAAAAAGGATTACAGGGGACTTACAAGTGATTGAAGGAATAGGTGACATTTTTGAAAAAAAATTAAAACCAAAATCTTTAAGTACAGCTGGCAAATGAAGTCTAGTTGTGTCATTTACCTAGAGTGACAGACCACAAGAGGCTTGCCATCAATGTAAAATTTTCTCAAAAAGATGATCTTGTTATGTTATAGTATTTCTGTATCTCTAGGGACACATATTCTTTTTTGTCCCTTACTAGAGTTGAGGACTTTCAAAGCCTAGAGTCATGACAACTGATAAAGGATGTCATTAAAGTTATGAGCCTTCTGAAATCAGTGCGGCAGAATATGCACAGCACTCTTGGGTTGGAGAGAGAGTATCGCTCCACGTCCCTTTTTCTCCTGAGGACAGTAATCAGTCATAAAGCTGTGCCACTCCTTCAGATCAAGCCAACAGCTGGAAACTCCTCCGTGACATTAAATTCAGTATGAACTCCCTATCAGAAACTAAACATAAATTTCTGCGTCTGTAGTCTTATATGGATATTTCATGCCCATAGTTTATCCTACTTCCGCACAGAGTTCTTATTGACATTTGAGCAACTCTATAGAGGAAGGAAGGCTGGAATATCACCCCTTAAGAGTGCCAAATTGACTACTGCTGAACAAAAGGAGTGGAAATCTGGAATACCCATGTCAATAAACAAAGGGTAGATGTTAGGGAAACTTAATAACTGATGGGCACTTCAAATAGAGCTTTGTTTTGGAATCATTTTCAGAAGTACAGTAACACAGTGACCATCTAGAATTTAGTGATCCTTTGTCAGCCATGCATGTGTGCATCTGTGTGTGTGTATATATATATATGGTGAGAGTATATATATATATATATGTATGTATATGTATATACATACATATATATATGGCATGTATGTATGTGCATATCTAGTGTGTTTATACATGTGTTCATCTGTGAGTGTTCAGTGTATATTTTAACTGATGTTCTGATTTGGCAGAGGATGTTTAGCCACTATACTTTCCTGATCAGGGGGTTTGGCACAGTAGAAGAGCTTGCCTAGCACATGTGAGCCATTGGATACAATCCCCATGACAGAAGCAATAACAACAACAAAAAATAAAGAATATTGCCGGGCGCACGCCTTTAATCCCAGCACTCGGGAGGCAGAGACAGGTGGATCTTTGTGAGTTCGAGGCCAGCCTGGTCTATAAGAGCTAGTTCCAGGACAGGCTCCAAAGCTACAGAGAAACCCTGTCTCGAAAAACCAAAAACCAAAAACCAAAAAAAAAAAAATTAAAGAATATTATCCAAAGTTATAAGCTAAGAAAAAAATTGCCTCAATGAAGCAGTGTGGAAGAGATCTAGTAGTGAAGTTTATTCTGTTATATTAATAGCCTATTTGAGTCAGACTGACTAAAGCAAACCATCTCTAAACATGCCTGTTATTTTGTACATTCATGTGTTTCTATATAAATACATATATAGACATGTGATCATATATAAGATAATAAGCATTTGAACCTACACATAGAAGCTGAGTCCAAGAATTTAGAATCAAGTCATAAATTCTAAATTTATAAATCGAATGTGGGAAGACAATATGCAATATGTGCTACAGCATACTTTATGAAACACAAATATATACAGGCACACATCTTTATCTCTCTACGATTACATTTCTTGTTACTTTTAATTTTGGGTAGTAATTATTGAGGCACTCAAGGACATGGGGGGACATGTATCAGTAAAGTATCCAAATAATGGTGTGTCCGAATTAATTTTAACCTTTCTCATGACATAACTGTTTGGGTTGTAACTTAAAAAAAATGCTTTTTGAATACTTTTAAGCATTTATTTGGAATATTAATAAAATTAAACTTAAATTTGTACATGTCAGTGTTACTTTCATTCAACTAAGCCTTTATTTAAAACTTAGTCAGTGTTACTTTCATTCAACTAAGCCTTTATTTAAAACTTAGTCTTCAAAAATCAAAAAGACGCCAGATGGCGGTGGCTAACACCTTTAATCCCAGCACTTGGGAGGCAGAGACAGGAGGATTTATGTGAGTGTGAAGCTACCTGGTCTACAAGGGCCAGTTCCAGGATAGTTAGGGCTGTGATACAGAAACCCTGTCTTAAAAAGCTAAAAATAAATAAATAATAAAAAATGACAAGCAGACATTGACCAAAAAAAGATATTCTATTTACGTCAAATTGGTTAAAAAAATACATTACATATTGAAAATGATCTTCAGAAAGCCAGATTAGAAATCAGACTGCGCTCAAGTCAGCACTTTGCCACACTGGAGTAAAGAAAGCAAGTTAAACGTCCAGTGTCTCAGACACAAACTGACCTCTAAAATTGTTTGCTCTTGTTACATTTATAAAATGCATAGCTCTTGGTTGTTTTGGCATAAAATAAATAAGTGAAGGAATTGGAAGGTATGTTATTGAATTTGACAACTACAAAATCAACATAAAGCTGTCAATCACAGCTATTACACAGGTTCATTACATAAATGAATATGAAGGTTAGAAACTATAAATTATACAACCCAATTTATATATTAAAAAGTTGATCTTAAAAAAGATTTTCTTGAGCTAATGTCAGTGTTTTCCATGTATAGTTCTATGTCTGAATCTGCCAATGTGTGCCCATGTCAACAGATCATATACACGTATTTCAAAACTTTAGTCTTAAAGTGTACATATTAGAAGGATTTGTATAAGCAATTGTTTCTATTGCTCTAAGAGTATTTATAGAAATTAACATTTAATAATTTGTTGGGGATACAACTATTGCAAAGCAAATACTGAAGAGTATTTAACTGATTGGTAGAAATGTCTGGTACATGCAGAAGTATTTGTATGTGAATGATTGTTGACTAACAAGACTCAGAGGCAAGAAAATTGCATTTCCTCATAGCATATTGCAACTGAATTAGAATATCACACAGGCATAAACAATGCAATCAAATTCTGGCTTTCATTGAGCTTCTATCTGACTTAGTATTCATTTGAAATAAGAAAGAAAGTGTTTCTCAGGATCTGTGACACAGCAAGCCTTGGGAGATTCAATGTCAGTGCCGGCAAACATATTTATTAGTCTACAAAATTTGACACTCTCTTATTTCTTTGCAGAGAGGACAAATAAGATATTTTTTTTCATACTTACCAGAAACATCTGGGAGTGTTTCTACGCTGCTCCATTTGCAGGAGGCCAACAGGCAGAGCTGCTTTACAATTTAGTAGGCAACAGCTTGCTGAGGAAAACAAATGACTTCACAGAGTACCTGCTATTGAAATGCCTTCAGTGTGTGATATTAAAAACAACTGAACAAACAGAGATAAGGGATAAATAGGATTTGAAACAGCCTCTTTTTTTCTTACAGTGAAAAAAAAAATGAACGCGCTAGTGAAACTTATATATGTCCTCAGTGAGTACACTGGGAACGTTTGCTCTCCGTGTGCATGTTTAACACAAGCATCACTAGAGTCCCTCTAGAACCAAAGGGATCCATTCTAAAGAACTCCCTTTGGGATAAGAATGACAATGATGAATTTGGAGAAAAGCAGAGTCATCAACACAACCTTTCTCACGATGTCGATTCACAGTTTTACTGTTTGACACAAGGCGTGATGCATAGACATGCATGTTTAATAAATAACTGGTGATGACAATGTTTTTATTTAAAGAAAATATTTCTATTATGTGGAACATAAGGCACAATCATATATTTGTTTATGCATGCAAGATTTAAAACCTAAGTGCTATGAGAATGGGATGATTTTATGAAAAACTACTACGGTATGTTACTGAAATTTGTATTTCATTCAATTCAGACTCTTAGATGGGAAGTTCTATCACTATTGACTTTGAGAGTCAATGATGTTAGTGAGTTCCAAGTAATCAAGAAAGTCAAAATCTAAAGGACTAGAAAAGCATTACTTTGCAGTGATTATTTTTATTTTGGGCTTTGAAGGAAAGATGAAAGGCACTTTAGCTGCTATTTAGTAGGTGTTCTTGTTTTATTCTATGCCTAGATCAAAGCAACTATCTCTAAGTTTACAAAACAGTTCATAGAGGCCTTGAAGTATAAAATCTGCCAAAAAAACTCAGATTATTAGGTCATGAAATGACCCATTATTTTCCTAGGAATCAATAACAGAATGGCTGCCTAACATCCTGATGTGCTGATGATTTCCAGACCCTTCCCAAGATGGTGGAGATGTGTGTTCAGTTAATGAGCCAAATCTATCTGGAGTGTATTTACAGTGGCCATCCTTTACTAGAATCTAAACCCTTCCATGCTTGCTTATAAAACAGGCCATATGTGAGCAGTCATCTAACAACTCATTTGCTATTCTGGATGTCTTTCAAAGTTGATGAACAAACATTGTCTACCAAGGCTATGCTGAACCTTTATGTTCTTGATAATTTATTTCATAATACCAGGGTGGAACTATTTATAAATGTAATAACACTCTAGTGAATTCAATTTTGGTAGGTTATTTTTATACACAATGAAGTTATATCAAAACATTGGAGTTTTCACTATTGTCCAACTATCCCTAAGTATACAGAGGAACAGACTGCTCCAATGAAGTTTCCTGTTCTCATACAGTCACTAGTCAGCTGTCAATCAGACCTTCAGTGGTACCACAACTCCCCACAACATTTGCAATGTAGAAAGTTTGTTCTCTCTTCCATCAAGAGCTATTCAGACTGCATTTACTCCAAACAATTGTAAATGTCTTTGCCACTCCTTTTACATTTTACTGTTTCAGTTATTTTTTCCTCCAAGCTTCTTTTTCTCTTTTATTTGCTATTTCGTCAGATTATTTTGGTATTCCTTACAATTTTATATGCATTCTGCAGCAATTAAATTTTTCAGAGGCTATAGACCCAATAATCACTTTTGAATAAGTGACTATCAGTGGTCACCTCTACAGTTAAAACTTGATGCAAATACAAATCATTAAGTGCAACTTAAAGAAGAATAGTGGTAATTATTTAGAAAGAAAGAAGAATCTAAAATTACACACACACACACACACCTAGAATCTAAGCAGTGAGAAAGGCTGCATTGCTAGATTGAAACCTCAATCTGTTCAGAGAGTTATATTTTAACTCATTGTCATATTACACTCTACTCATTAATAAATGATCACAGTGTTGCAAAATGGTGGATAATGCTTAGTGGTAACTAGCCATTTGTCTTTACCATCATGCCTTCATTGCTGTGGGCAATGGTCTTGTACCTGGTAAAGATTTGTCTCTTGTTCTTGTTTAATAAAATGCTGATTGGCCAGTAGTCAGGCAGGAAGTATAGGCGGAGCGACCAGAACAGGAGAATTCTGGGAAGAAGAAGGGCTCAGTCTGCAGTTATCACCCAGGCTGAGAGGAACTCAGCCACATGGCTAACACAGGCAAGAATTATGGGCTAATTTAAGATGTAAGAATTAGTTAATAAGAAAGCCTGAGCTATTAGGCCAACCAGTTTATAAGTAATGCAGACCTTTATGTGTTTCTTTGGGACTGAATGACTGAGGGACCAGGCAGGACATAAACCTCTGCCAACACTTCATAAGACTTTGAGCCAATGTGCTATTTCCTAGGAGCTTTGACAAACAACTGACAGAAAATAATATCAAGTTATTACAACTAATAGAACTTGAATTATTTTTTCCTGGCTTCTCTGAAATGTGAAATGGACAGAATGAGATGGGGAGGTACTTAGACTGGAATTATAGTAAATAAGATCAACAATTCTTAGAAGTCACATTTAATAGTTTTACAATATTGAGTAATATAAATGAGTATGAGACAAGATAGTATCAAAATTTCTATCAAAAATTAATTCATATCTAGAAGTACACACTTAAACTGGCTTCTTCATTTATCAAGAGAAATAATCAAAATATAAAGGATAACATTCTTTAAGCAAAAAACAAAACCATAATTGGCCTCACTCCTCAGGACAGAAGTGAACTAACATTTCCAACCCATGGCCTTGTCCTACTTTTCCCCAAATCTGTACAAATGACCACCAGTATTTCTGATATCACCATCTGTACCATGATTGTGTTCCTGATCCATGTTCTCTTTTGTCCCAACCAAGGTCTACTTCCATCTCCCCAAGGAAAAACAGATTTCTGTCTATATTTTTACAGTGATCTCATTTGACACTGAAAATGTTTGTTCAGGGTCAAAGTCCTCCAAAGGAAAGAGAAAAGAATTTATTCACCTCTATGCAGTTAATATAAAATATGACAATAGATGTTCTAGGATGGTATGTTCAATTGCAAAAACACAGAAATATTTAGATTTCACATCAGTAAACATAATTTCCTAGGCTCTTATAAGACATATAACTTTGTCCAATCTTCCAACTTCAATATCATAGCTCTAACATAATGTTTAAACTATGTGCCTTATCAGAGTATAAGGACCAAATAAAAAATCAATTTTCTTAACCAAGCATAAGAATGAGTAATTCATAAAAATAACAAGTTATACTAAACAAAATAAAATATTTTTGAGTAAATTGTGTTATAGGATCCAACATTTCCAGCAAAGCTGCATTTGTTTGCTTTTGTCCTCAGAGTTTCAGAACCTAACAGAGGCTTGGGTCAGCTCGCATACAACTTTATCCCTCAGGATGCAAAGACAGGCGGTGGTGGCGCACGCCTTTAATCCCAGCACTTGGGAGGCAGAGGCAGGTGGATCTTTGTGAGTTCGAGACCAGCCTGGTCTACAAGAGCTAGTTCCAGCGCAGGCTCCAAAGCCACAGAGAAACCCTGTCTCGAAAA
>JAQHUG010000036.1:1854703-1874655 GCA_028555095.1 Dicrostonyx torquatus
AATATGGCATATTGAATGTCTTCTAGAGAAATTAAATTATTGGAGGAGTTAGAGAATATTTTCACTGTTCAGGCTGAAAGCTAGGAAAAGTAGAAGGAACCAGAAAATGTGACGTGTTTACACACATATCCCACACTAAGAAAAGAAAAAGATGTTTTTATTTATGCTTATACAAAATAACAAACACATAAATTATTAATAAAGGGATCTGCTTAAGTCAAAACTAAGAAGATCCAGTGACTAAGAGAATTACGGTTTGGGGACAATGAAAACATTAACTTGGAATAAGATAATCCGTCATTGTCTTCAGAGTACAGGACAAATGTATTCAGGATCTACATCTGTTACAGTCATCAGAGTTGGGTTGAGATGTACTCAAATCTGCAAGCATAGTTACCAGGCAAAGAACATGTGACACAAAGACAAAACAAAACAAAATCTTGTCATGCAGTTGTGCTCATTTCAACCAACAACTGGTCCAAAGAACATTGCTCTACTTTCATTTCTGAAACTTCAGAATATGGAAAAGCCAAAATTTTCTAGTTTCAAAAAAAAAACCGAATTCTGATAATGAGCTGGGGTTCTGAACACACTCAAAGCAGTCTTCTGGAACATTATCCTGAAATGTGGCCTGCAAATATGTGTACAACAACCAAGAGCACTCATGGGGATGAAACGCCAGCTTGGATGAAACTTGGTATTGATTTCAGATATTCAAATTTTTCAACTTTTGAACAAGTTGGAACTTTGTATTATTTCTTAGCCCCTGAAGATATGCAAGGTTCCTCTTAGTGCTTCAACATCCTGTTTAGCAATCTCATTACCCAACTGGTTCTGAACAAATGCCTCTCTAGCAGTTTGACAGGGTTTTACAAATGGTAATGCATATTTCTGATGTATTTTGTTTAACTAAGTTAATTAAGCCAAACAATTTAAATGTTAGCTTCTTCCTTTGAACCTTTTTCATTAGATCTATAATTTTAAGATGAGATTTATATAGCACCAAGTTCAGACATTTGCCTGTGTTTGATATAAAATTGCAGATTTCCAGTTAAAAAAAATGCAAACCTCACATATGAGGGAAAAAGTACCCCTAGCACAGAAAAGCACTTACACTTTGTAATTTCTACTTAAATTGTATCTAATCTTTCCATTCAAAAGTTAAAAGTAAAAAACAAAAATAAGTCAACACTACCAGACAATGATTTTCTGGGGAAGGGCTGAAGTTTCTGACAACTAGTAGAGACAGAATTAATTAGTTTAACACAACTTAAATCCGCTTACAAAACATTAGGAAATATGTATTTCCCTCTTAACTTTGTCTCTCATTCATGTTTCAGGTAACTTACATGGCTGACATAGTCTTTCCTGAACACCACACTTGGTAGCTCAAAACCTGTTAGAGACTAGAGTCTTCTGTGACAGTTACAACCCGTTTCTGTCCAGGACTGAGCACTTGAGAATTCCTCACTCTAAAATGTAATGAGACTAAGCTAAGAAGCACAGAGATGTGTAAAGGAGCAGACTGACTTTCATATCGGATTCTGTGCAAAGCATTGTGGGTAACATAAGGTAGGGAAAGACGCAACCGTGATGCAAGCGCATCTCTTTATTACGATGGCCTCACACCTTTCTCTCAATCTGCTTCACATTCGCCAATATCTTTAGAGTCCTGATGTCAGCTGAGGCCTCTGTCTTGACTCTTGCTGAATCTCACCGTCATTAACTGCATGAGATGGCTTCAGCTCTGCATAGCCCTTCCTTTGCTTGTAGTTCCCACCATCAAGAATGCCATTTTCAAGAAGTTCCATTTGCCAGGGACCAGTTGGAACTTGTGTTACTTTTCTTCCCCCATATTCCCTTTGCAAACCAGAATTGCTCTTTCACCTCTTCCCTTCGGTCAGATACATTGTTTTAGATTTTTAGAAGTTACCTAAATCCCTACAAAATTGTGGCCTATACTTATTTAGAACCTTCCTTTCCTACCTGAAAAGCAGTTTTATTTTGTTTGCTTATTTAGTCACCATGGGAACAGTGATAGAGCTACGGTACGTGATACAGGGATGACCAGCAAGACGTGTTTATATAAACTGAAATGATATTTAAAAGTAATTTCCTAATTATATTTGCCCCATGTCAAGCACATAACAGCCACATGTGGTCACTGGTTATTGACACAAAGCATGCAGACAGAGTTTTAGGCTTGAGGAAAAGTCCTGCAACAGAGTTCCATCGCAGTCACTGCAACGCAGTTTGAACTTGTGTCCAGCTGTCATCAATTGGCAGTGAGAATCAGAAGCAAGGAGTCTTCAGGGCTACCGTTTTTGATGGTTTGGAGGACAGGATGACGCATGCAATGGACTGCACTCTCTGGACGGGTTTCTTTAGCTGCAGAGTCTTCCTCGTTTGCTATCTGCAAAACCATTACAACTAGGCCAGGACAATTCTGATACTTCATCTATAATTAATAGTGGTTAAGGAAATTTATGTGGCAACTGTTTTGGAGAAGCCTGATTTCACACTTTCAATATTTAAAAAGGCTGCTGTCACGGCTGGTAGGAATAAAATTAAACCCACCAGCTGTGGTTTGTTTTTTTGAGGAAAACACATAATGTTTTATTTCTGCTTTGTCTCCCATCCTTGTAAATGTCAGAAACACAGAATAGGAATATACTGAATTACCCTGGCTTACCATTTGAAAATACATGTTGCTTTCCCTGTTTGGATTTTAACTAGGTACAAATTTTGATCACTTAGTAGGAGTTTTTCTTTTGTTGCCACACAGTGTGTAATTCTTAGACTTTCCTGAGAATATTGACGTGATGCCAGTGTCCACCTGATCTTGCTGCAATTTTTATGTTCTTTCCTTCACTAGATTTCTCCTCATTATAGGATAATCAAGCACAATTTCTAAGGGATATATTTTCTAAATCTAACATTAATTATAATTTTGAAACTATTCCAAGAAATTTTACACCAGATTATTTTAAATTGACCAGGCTTTTAGCCACCAAGGTCAACAGTATTTAGAAGAGACTTAAGTAGAGTTTGTGAGCCATAAGGAACCCAAGCCCTGGATTACAAAGTTTCCTTCTGTCTTGTAGCATTGATGTGATAACCTGGGACTAAACATTAACACTTGGTTGTCATGGAAGCCTTTCAGCTTGGGAGAGAAATAGCCTTACAATTTCTTCTTGATTATAAAAAATGAAGAATTATTTTTCTAGAGTTCAATGTTTGTTTTTTTACTTGTTGGCGCTAGTAATTCCTCTGAGTAGAAAGGCTCTAGTATAAAACCTTGTGCAACAAGTATGTATTATATTAGGACCTGATGTCATTTTAACAAAATAAGATTACTTAATCTAAAACAATGTGAGAAGATGATGAAGAATTTCTTTGGATTTCTCAAAGATTGGCATCAGCTCACAAACCGTTTTAACCACTCGTGGTCTACTTGCTCTCAAATATTCCTTTTGTAGCTTATCATTTTATCACCATCCTTCTCTGGCATAAAATCTTCATGAAGAGAGTGATTTATCTGAATGAGCTCCAAACTGATGGAATCCTTCCAAAATGTCATGCCTTTTTTATTAACATAGTGGAATTACTTAATTTCTTCCATCAGCTGATGATGAATCTAGGGATCATAAACTGTGATGTGTTTCTATTTTCATATAGGAAATGTAGTAAGAATAACATGATGAGCTCCCAGGACACAGGAAGTAGATGGGGAAGGTAGCAACTCCTCAGCATGGGTGGGTGGGTACCAACGGTGAGTAGAAGGGAGATATAAGATAGGAACTTCTGGCACTTGGGAGTTTTGCCCAAGACACTCCTTGTTTTGCAGTAAGGATGAGTGTTGTCAGGATTCTTACATCAGCACAGGGACACTTAATGCTAAATTAACGACTGTCTTTTAAAATGCTAGATTTATATCTAAAAACAAAAACATGAGAACAATTTGTTAATTTATTTATAGCTCCAAACTGTGGCTCCCGAGAGACTAAAATAGACAGTGGAAGCTCATGTTCGCCAGGTCATGCGCACTTCGAGCACTCCTCTCATTTGATAGTGCTCTGCCGATATTTGTCACACAATTGCAAAACAACACAAAAGGGGGGCACTGAAGATGTAAAAATAGCAGCTGCTTTTGTCACTGACAATTAGAAAACTTTCTAAATCTTTACAAGTTCTACAGAAAGCAGAAGTGTGTGTGTGTGTGTGTGTGTGTGTGTGAGAGAGAGAGAGAGAGAGAGAGAGAGAGAGAGAGAGAGAGATCAAAGTAAAATTTTGTTCTCATTTAGAAGCAAAATATTTGTGTGGTTTTTTTTTTTTAATTTTCAGCTACAGTTTCCATTGTGAGACACATTCCTGGACAGAAGGGTCTAACTGTTCATCACTGGCCATTCTATCACACCACTGATGTTATCAGCATTAGATAAAGGATATGCCAAAAGTTGAGAAATAAGATTTAATTTTAATGTACATCCTAATATTTGCTCCCATATAACAATTCATAATCTCATTCTAGTCCTAGGAGAAACTGACCTTTGCTCTGCCTGACTGAGTCTGCTTGAAGAAATGAAGCCAGAAAGGGCTCACCTAACTAAACTTTACAGCACTTGCCGCTTGAATGCATTCCCAGAAGCAAATAGCAACCACATCAAGTAATGTTGCCTGAGTAATATATTTGGAACTAAAACAAAACTCAAATAATATACCTCCCTTGCTTAGCACTCTGGCTCAGAGGAGCTGTCAAGATTCAAGCATAGCCCTGTACATGGCATCATTTCCTACCTAAGACCAAGGCGTCAGCCACACATAACAGCCTCCCTATGTCAGGTAGATGTCAAGTGCCTGGGTAATATACCTGCATCTTTGAAATTCTAGTCTTTATGCTGTGTTTCTCAAATTCTCAGGAATTTGTTTCCATGCTAGTTCCCATTTGTAATACCTCCTGTAACATGTTCCTGTTTTACAATCTCCAAGAGATCGTGTTGCGGCTGTTATTCGATAAAGTTGTTTCCTGTGACCTCACTTTCGTTATTGGCCAGAATTATCTGTTTTATGGTTTCTCTTGATCCAGTTAAACATCTGTCTCCAGAATTCCTACTACACTTTTTTTTTTAATCGCCAAAGCTCTAAACAAATTTGCTAGCAATTTGCAAAGAATTTTCATTTATTTTTATAAACACAAAAGCAATCAAAAGAGAAATATAAGCTTCTTTAGAGGCACTACTAATGTAATCTATTTTTACATCCTTCATTGTGATTTCAATATAACATCATAAGATATAAACTATCATGTTCCCTATTCTGTTCAAGGTCATTTTGGCCATTGATTTCACAGGACTTGATGCTTTAAAGTGGGCTGACATCCTGCTTGTATGTCTTCGGCGAGGTTTAGTCAATACAGTAGGAAGAATCATTAGCTATTCAAGGTAAAACTTTAAAAAAAAATGTGACTGAGACACTTTTGACCTTCTCTGAATTGGGAAATGCTCTGTGCATCTTTATGTTCTTTTAAATATAATTTGTCTAAACTGTCTAAAGTAAATCAAAAACTATCACTCAACCCCCTTAGTAAAAAGGGTAAATTTTAATTGCAGAACTTAAACCTCACAATTAAAAGCTGTGCTGTTACTTAAAGCCAACACAAACACAGGCATGAAAGCCAATGCATACAAATTAGATTCCTTGACACATTTGTAATTCTGAAGGATACTTTAAGCACAGACCATTTATTAAGCTTTAAGCGTTTTCATAAGGCAGACAAAAAAGATAGATAAGTGTTACATTTTTATAAAATTCTATCATTTCTATACTAAGGAATAATTTATATTAAAATCTTATAAATTATAAGGTATGCATAACATATCTCAAATAGAACATTTGTGAAAAAGCATGTTCCTTCACACTGAAGATAGTTAAACTTTTGATATTATTGAACATATAGGTTTTTAAATTTAAGAAGCATCAGTAATTTATTGAAAAAATAATAAATATCATAAAAAATAAACAAAGAATACGAATGTAAAGAAAATAACAAGAATGCCGTTTGGTACCAACCATACAAGAGCATTCCTGTTGATCTGAAATGCAGGTATATTGACTTCTTGATACATAGTTTTATCTAATATATTAGCAGAAATGTGTTCAAATGTTATAAATCTTTATTACTAAAGAAAAAGGGACATATATAGATTTAGCAGAGAAAAGATCAAGTATATGGTGACATTGTAACTGCAGTTTAACCATTAAAAAGATTCCTGCTTTGAAAAGAAAGTTAAGGAAAGAAAGACTTACACATACTTATTTTTTTGAGTACTAAGTTATGTGCTTGTGTGTACGTGTGTGTATGTGTATGTGTGTGTGGAAGAACAGAGAGAGAAAACTGAACCACAGCTTGTGAATGAAAAGAAATACATAAAAGTATACAAAAAATAGTTGAAGAGAAATATTTGCCAATTCTACAAATTTTCAGAGATTAACACTTGTTGATACTTGTTGATATAATAACAGCCACCACACAGTGAGATGAGTGAATGTCAGACTTTGATTCTTTCTTTTTTATTATTTTCTTGCAGTTCTGGGAGTGGGACCCTAAACCTAAAATACTCTAACATTAGATTATATACTTATGATTTTAATACTCAAAAAATGTTATGGTTATGTCATAAAGAATTAACCCACATGGTTGAAAAACAGAACAGATAAGAAGATAATAGTTGAATTAAAGGTTAATGAATAACCAAAACAAACCTATTTGAAAAACAGAGGCCATTTCAGGAAATTATGTTTGTGTGTGTGTGTGTGTGTGTGTGTGTGTGTGTGTGTGTGTGTGTAGAGTATATGATGTTATATCTGTTTTGCATATGCACATATGCTTGGAGACGGAAGCTGATGTCTAGTGGGAGCCTTTATTGCACACTCCTTTATTTTTCAACACAGAGTCTCTCAGTAAAGCCAGAGCTCATATCAACTTGCCTTACTGGGCAATGAACTCCAGGATCTTCCTGCTTCCAATTTCTCAGACCTGAGCTTATAAAGGTACCCACTACCACACCTGACTTTTATGTGGGTCCTGGAGATCCAAAAGCAGAGCTTCACACTTCCCTTCCCTTCCCTTCCCTTCTATATTACTATACACATTCTATCCCTAGTTGATTTCCTGGTTATACTTAACAAATGAAGAAATTACCTTCTAATTTGAAATCCGTCCAACATAGCGAATATACTTCTTATCATTGCTACTTAATAATCTTTAATTATGTAAATAGCTACTGTTTTAGTCAAGATTGGTACTACAGATTTAAATAGAATTATTACTGAATAAACACTAAGAGGCATTAAAATAGTTGTACAAAATTATAAAATGAATAATTTTCATTTCACCAAAGAAGCCTAAACGAGAAATTTTTCAAGTATAATTATATAATGTCCATTGATGTGAACAAGTTTCTATGAAACAAACTATTTCCTCAAATTAGTGTAACTTCTGTATTTATATATACATACAGAAAATATGGCTCATCTTTCCTTTTCCACTACGAATTATCAACTAACAGAAACTGAAGCATTTTCAAGGGTTGTATATTCTCTATAGATCATCAGCTTGCTAGTAATTTATCATTAAATAAAATAGCCTTTGCCATCTTAGCATCTACATTAAAAACAAGAATACAAAGAGGAACTCTCAGAGGAAAAAACATATTATTTTATTGTTGTTATTGTTTTGTTTTGTATTATTTTTCAAGACCCTGTTTTTCTGCATAGCCCTAGCTGTCCCAGAATTTGCTGTGTAGTCTAGGCTGGCCTTGAAATCAGAGATCTGCCTGCCTCTGCCTTCCAAGTGCTGGGATTAGAAGCATGTGCCACCACATCTGGCTTGAGAAAGAAATTAATTTAGTTTTAGAGATCCAACATTCTTACTTTCACACTATACATTTGTTCTCTCGCCTGCCATTTCTCTCTGAGAGTCATTAGCAGAGAAGAAATCGAAGCCCTTTTAGCATGACACCCAAACCACAGTGAAAGGAGTCATTGATACCTACATGGGGCCCACCAATAGGTTAGGATTTGTAGGGCAATTTTTGAAAACTGAAAGTTATGATACAAGCTGTTAAAATTTTAAACTGTACTCCTTTCATTATAAATGGATCTGAAACACCTTTAAATTAATAAAAAATGAACTGAAGGTCTTTTTACCCCTCTTCTTTCTTTAAATTTTCTCTATTGTACATGAATTCCTTCAAAAACTGACTTATAAATTAAATTAAATTCATTGCAGCTGTTTTATATTATGCTATCACTACTAATTTCAACAATTGGAGTCTTCATTCAGTTTTTAAAACTTGAGCCTTAATTTATAATATACTGATGTTTTTCACTTGATTAAATTCAAGAGTCATATGTATATTTAAATTGTAGGCAGAAAGCTATAAGTTTTAATATAAATATAATTTCAACTGGAATGCCATCTGCCTGTAATTCAGCAAACTGTCAAACAAAGGGAAAGAAAAGAATCTGTTCTCTATGTCTTTCAGGAAGCAAAAAGTTGTTTCTTAAGCTATGCACAAGTGAATCAACAAAAACAAGGTGACATCAAAGGAATAGGTCTACTTGGGGGAGGGGGGAATGTCCCAAATATAGCCATGGAAGAAATGAAAGGATCTACAATGTTACACAGCAGGCTGTAGGCATTCTTGTAAACAAACAAGTTAAGGGAAGATTCTTGCCAAGAGAGTTTAATGTGCATATTGAGCAAATTTTTCACCTTAAGAGTCAAGTTAGCTTTCTACTATGCATGAAACAAAATGATCAGATGAATATGAAAATCAAAGAGAAATGCACCAGGGTTCAGCTGAAGCACAAGACTGTCCTTCCCAAGAGGAGCCCTCTGGAGAAATGAAAAGAAGAGGAGGAAGGAGACAGACAAGAAGGAGAAGAAGAAGCAATTTAGATGCCAGAATACATTCCTTTGGATATTAAAAGAAAAAATCATTTGTATAAATTGAATGGTCTATAATCTTTGCTCTCTACGTTCTCTTCTTACAGAATAAACCATCACAGCACATTCTCCTAACCTACACTTCCACTGCTACCTGTCGTATGCCTTGAAAGTCTTAAACCCAAAGAATTGAGGCTTTTATTGCTCTTTTTAGTTTATTCAAATTTCACTTTTAAAAGAGTGTGTTTTTCTTATTCCCCAAGGTTTTAGTTAAAGATATTACTGTCATTCCAAAATTATGTACTGTAATCTATAGTACAAGAAAGGTTGGTGGTTCTATTGAGGCATTAAGATAGTACCAACAAAAGCAGAAATGAAGAAAGTGTTCGTAAAGTCCCTGTTCAAAAGGCTTCAGTATTTAATATTATTCAAATCTCTACTAGCATTTTCTTAGGTCTCTTTCTTATAAGAAGAGGTTCAAGCTGTGTACCACATAAAAGGAGGAACCACAATGGAAAGACGTTGGCTCCCTTTGTCATGGCCCAACTTGTAGTTAGTCTATCAGCCTCACCTAACCAGAGCTTCTTAATCTTTTCCATATATGATCCCTTTGCATGAGAAGTATCTATAGTACACCAAGCACATATAGATATAAAACTCATTACACAAATTTAGTTTTACTGATAAGAAATCATAATAAAATTATTTCAAAACAATTCTTTGTGATACATGTATCTTTATCATTCAGTGATAGCAACACGACTATAAGCACTATTGAGATGGAGGTACTTGCTTATTTGTTGCATGAACAATTAAGTCTTGCTCACTATGTGATACTAAGGGACATAGAGCAAATTCAATGCTTTTCAGAGTTCAATATTTTGAATTTATAATCACCAATGTAAAGATCGCTGATTTGTATAAGTATGCAATAATAAATAGCAATAGTATATTGGGGTCCATTTTTGGAATTTCAGAAAATACTGTCCCAATTTCAATTCAAATTTCATTGATCAGTTTATTATGCAATTCATGCAATTCAAACCAGAAACTGAAACAATATTTTTTAAATTAAATATTCTAACATAGTACAATTCAAACATATACTAATTTGATACTAAAGACACTAAAGAATACAGGTAGACAGAAACTAAATGTGTTTGCTTTCTGTAACTAACTACTGATGTTTCTGTAAGCACAGAAAACTTGTGTGTACAATAAAAGGCTGCAATTGAAAACATATAATACTCTCTAATCTGAGCCAATGAGTTCCAGTGTTTGTTCGTGTTGAATAGTGTATTCGCATGCACCATGCAGAGAGAAGTTACATGATTCAAAACTCGCAAGCCTGCCAGATATTTCTTAGATTCGTTACTATTTATTTTGAATTAATTTTTGATCACTACTAATTTAAATCTTTATTGTATCCGAAATTTTCTCAACTTCTCACAGAGTTCTGTGATGAGGCCACTCCCAGATTAAGAAGCTGAGACCTAAGCTGAGTCCTAGCCATGGATCTAAAATGTTGAATATGAGTGCAGGAAGCTAGCCATGAAGTGCTAGTTCTTCCAATCTTCTTTTCCACTTTGTGAAACGCACACCTAATCTTCCAAACTATCACTGCTCAAGTTGTTGTTATGTGGCTTCTAAAATGTTGTCTGACATGGTCAGTTTCTTAAAAGTATTCAGAATTTTCAAACGAATATGACAGAATTCATGCTTTCAAATTATTGAGAGCACAATGTGCTATAGAAACTGTACTTCATTATCACGAGTATCATGTCTAAGCATTGTGTTAACTACATCTCTTTAACACAGAAGAGACTAGACAGAATTTGAAAGTAACTTAAGTTCACCAAATTAGTGGCTATAACCACATCGTATAAATTCAGTGTCAGATAATTTACCCTACACCATCACAATGTTTAGTATTACAAAACCTTTATTCTACATTCAAGATAGAGAATCAGAAGACTTGATGTCTTTCTTAGTTGTCCAAAACCTCATGTGATTAATTGAGTGATCTACACAGACCTATAGTCCTCAAAAGGTGAGACTCAACCTTCAGTCTCACAACTCCTCCGACAGCAGGACTCATGTTCTCACCTCCACTGGCAGGAACTTTCTCATCTCTCCATCAACGAGTTTTCCTTTCTTCATTCTGAGTGAAAATTCCCTCCTTTTCCTGCTCAAAGACAGTGCAACTGAGAAAAGTAACCACAACAAGCAAAAGTTCAAAAGCAAATGACTAAACTTTGGGGATGGCTTTGTAAATAAAAACAATAGGTTGACCATCTGAAATCAATCCCCACGGCCTGTATGAAAAAGAAAAGCCAAATGCCATACGTCTGTAATCCCAGGACTCTACAATGAGATGAGAGTGGAGACGGGAGACTTGGAAACACATAAGTCTTCTAGCAGCAGAGCAGAAAACACAAGGTAGACCTTGCCCCAACAAAGTAAGAAGTAAAATATAATCTCTCCAAAATTGTCTTCTGAGATCCATGTGTGCCTACCATCACACACATGCACACACATTCAGATAAATACTGAAAATATGAACTATTGATGAGATGCCATTAGAGCATTGCCCACACAAGTCATGTAACAGGTAGACTAGAATGTGATGTCCCAGAATGCTCAATTAGAATAACATACAAAACACCAAAAGACAAGTCTCATGAGTCCATTCAAGCAATATTTAAATAGATGGCATTTTTATAACTGTAGTCCAAAATTGTATGTGATTTATAATCATTAAAATTAGAGTAAACATGAGATTATCTAATCTGGTGATCTTATTTTATAAGTAAAAAGTGCATTAAATCCTACATAGAGGAAGGTATAGAGCCAATGAGATGCCAGTGGGAAAGGGGATGAATATATGAATTCTGTATTGAAGACCTCAGCCAAGGTCATTTTCCATTTTTATGTTATACTAGTATAAAATTAATTGGCAGGCAAAGGATAAGATTAATCTAAGTGATGAAATAAATGGTTTATAATAGTGTCAACAAGTCAAATGTGGACTTCTCTGTTAGCAAAATAAAATTGACAAGCTGAATATTAAATTTAAAATTTTCCTTCAATAGTTTCATAATCTTTGTCTAAAATCTGGTTTCTCCAACAGGCAAAACAAACAACCAAACAAAAAACAACAACAAGGCAAAGTAAATGAAGGTTTGTACTTGTTGCCATCAGACCTTTATACAATCTTTAAAATTAGGCATTTTGCTTAGCTTGGTGCCCCAAACAGGAAATAAATGAACATATTGATTAATCAATTAATGTACTTTTCATCATATTATAAATTTTTATATATATTTATTATTTGGTAAACTGATTCTCTACATGTATGAATAGGATTGCTACAGTAAAAAATGTGTGAGACTGAAGTCTATAATAACTCACAAAACATCATTCTAATAAGATTATATTAATAACAAGGGTAAAACCCTAGCATCAACCAAGTTGAACATAATTCAATACAACTAAAATTTCAAAACATTAAAGGAATGAAATTAGATTATAATGGACTCTTTAAATTAAATCAATGCAATTAAGAATATGATGAAGTATCCAGTTATCTGTTTTCTGAGCCTCTGAAAAGTGGGAATATTAATGGAACTGTACAAGAAATTAGTGCTGACTAGATTAATTGTCATAGCAATTGCCATGTTATAAATATGTCATTTGTGAAAATTATGCATGAGGATAATGCACATGTTGTCAACATCACTTGAACAAATCTTTGATTTCTGAGGAAAGATCTAAAAGCTTTTCTTATTTCCAAAATTGTTGCACATTTAGATTATCTTAGATGAGGATGCTGGAATTCTACACAATTATAGCATATGCTTTTGAAAGTTTATTGGCACTTCATCTGATAAGTTGGGAGAAATTAAGCAGCAAAAATGCAACCTGAGGACACTCCAAGAGGAATGTAAACTAAACTGGTGGGGAGGTCTGTGGGTGTCAATCAAGAACAAAATGCAACTGTCAAGCTTGCTTTGCTAACAAACTGTCACATCAACAATATGGAGTTAATGACTACAAATTAACTGTATACCAGATGCTTGACACTTTGTTATGACACTTAGCAAGCTAGTTGACATTTGGGGATCAAAGCTTCTTTAATTACACTTTGTATAACATGTGCAACCTTTATGCTAATGTCCAAATATTCCTTGGAGCAAGACTGTCCAAGTAACAGCGTCCGCAGACTTTGTTCTAGGTGTGGGCTTGAAAGTATTCACGTGGCTATAAAAACACTGGAAGACGCTGAATGAGAGCCAGACTTCAACGCACAGTATTACATTACTATTGCCTGGTATAACACCGTTTCCTAATTTGATGAGCTGGTAAAGCACTTCTCCTCATGTGCAGACGCAGTTTGTGAAATAACACATCTTTAAACAAGGTGGTATACACATACACACCACAGTCATAAAAGAGGAGACAATAAGAAATATCAGAAATTAAAATAACCGATGAAGGTATTAAAGAGTAGATTGATTGAGAAGAAACAACGCCTTTTGGAACACTGAGTTCAGTGGTTTTTCAGGATTTATCTTCAGGGAAAAGGTTTGACGTGTTCTCAAGTGAATCAAACTCAATACATGACATAAACAAAACTTCTGTGTATCAGATAAAATATTCAACTGAGTGAGAAACTATGCAGGGAAGGTTAACATTTCTATCAGTTCTCAAAACAAACTCATTTATGAAAGCTGAGATTGCTTCAACATGAGTAAAATTTCAAAAACATGTAAGAAATGGAAGGAGATGCATTAATAAAATATCTGTGTCTTCATTAATGAATGAATGCAATCCAATCATGACACAAACAAGGTTTTGGTTTTTTTTTTTTAGCACAAATGG
Organism: Dicrostonyx torquatus; assembly: GCA_028555095.1. NCBI lineage: Eukaryota > Metazoa > Chordata > Mammalia > Rodentia > Cricetidae > Dicrostonyx > Dicrostonyx torquatus. The sequence continues at coordinate 1,868,535 of JAQHUG010000036.1, forward strand.
CAGAAGTCAGAAGAGGCTATTCTAAGACTCAGCAGCATCTGGCCTCTTTATTCTTTTATCCCAGCCTTGCCTGGATTGTTCTTAGGGAAAGGCAGGTATAGAATATGTAAGAAAATAAAGATTAATAGAAAGGAAAAATATATTCCTAGAACACCTGGAATGGAATTTTTCCACATGTCCAACCATTTAATTCTTCAGATAATACATGCCATTGCCCAGAAAAGAGGAACTGCAAAATCACAGATCCATGAACTATCTGTGTACTTTGTTCCCAGATGGCAACTAGTATGCACTGCATTCTCTAGGGCGACATTCTGGCCCTCTGCCATTGTTAGACTCCCACACACACAGAGGGAGAGGAGGCCACTTGCTAAAGGCCACTGAATGCTCGTGGCTCTTCAGGAATGACAGGTACTCCTATAAATGCTATGACTCTGGTGAGGGAGCAGTCTCCATGAACAATGCTGCCCATGTTAGCGTAAGGCCACCTGCGTGTATTTGCCATGTTTATCTTTGCCATGGGAAGATGGCCTATTCTAAAGTGAGAACTCCATACTGTAACAAAAATGTTGTACGTCAACCAAACACAATGCTTCTCTGTTGAAAGTTAACGTTGACTCTGTATTAAAATTGTATTTTTATAATTGAAGAACTAAATATAAAATTGAATTCAATCTCTTTTTTAAGGGGAAAAAGGATAAGTGTCACCCATGTGAGCTTGCCATGCTTGTATGGCCAGTGTTAAAGTGGCCACCAAAGTCCACACGGGATGGAAACATTCATAGATAAATAATGCACTGATAAAACATTGCAAACAGGAATGCGAATGCAGAGTGGCCCTGATAGAATCTCTGGGGTGAGTCATGCCAGTTGGGCACTGTCTTTGATGACTGATCAGAAGACATTGCAATGAACCGTGATGGAAGATATGAGCACTGGGATAAATTTGGTGGAAATGAGTTCAAATCCATTTCCATTTCTATAGCTTAACAGATGAGGTTAACGGAGGCAGGAAGGAAGGAGGTTTTGAACTCACACTGAAGGTTCCCAGAAAGGAATTTACATTTTTTTGGTGTTTGAGTTGAGAACTCATTCTTTATAGCTGTGATTCTTATCTAAGTCACCATTTTTTTAGGGTGGGGTCTTTCAACGTTATTATATTCTTCTGGGTCATCTTCTGTCTGTTCCTTCATGGCCAGGATTATGATTCCTCCTGGTTAGGCATCACTAGAAGCTAGTATCCACCAACCAATTTCCAAACACTTGATTTTTAACTTTTAATCGGCAAAAAAAAGGTCAATGTGAGTCAGACCTATCTGGTGGTAGAGTAAGGTATGGTTATTAATTCTGTTGGGGAGCTTTTGTCGACCGGACACAAAACTAGACAGATATGAGAAGGAAGAATCTCAGTTTAGAGCTTGTCTCCCTTAGATTATCCTGGGGGCATTTTCTGGGTGAATGGTTGATGTGGGAAAGTCTAGCCCACTGTGGGTGCTATCACTACTGGGCAGCTGGCCCCACGTAGTATAAGAAAACCAGTTAAGCCAACCATAAGAGCAAACTAGTTAGCAGCATTTGTTCAAGTACATTGCCTGTCTGCAGGGCACCATGCTACTCGCCATGTTCATAATGGCCTAAACCTCTGAACTCTAAGCTACCACAGTTAAGTGTTTTCCTTTAGAAGAGTTGCTGTGCTCATGGTGTGTCTCTTCACAGCAATAAAAGTCTCACTAAGACAGATCTGCTGTTTATCACAGTGATTGAAAGCCAACTAGTAAAGCAACAATGTTTATAGCTTTTTTATTTTTGCTTTTTGGTTTGGGATTCTTTGTGGCTTTGTTAGTAGTAGAATTAGTAGGTTTTTTTCGTTGCTGGTTTTGAGGTGTTTTGTTTTGTTGTTCTGCTTTGAGACACAAATCTCAGTGCTAATCAGGAACTCATTATATAGCCCGGATGGGCCTCAACTCATGGGCTTCCTGCCTCTGCTTCGTTTTCAAGATGCTACCATTACAGAACCGCATCTCCATAACTAATAAGAAGCTGGTTTTCCACTCTGGTGCTACCTCATGTCTTTTAATCATTACCAACATCTATTTTCATTTCATGCTCTAATTCTAGTTTCCAAAATAGGTCCTAGTTGTAGAGTCTCGAAAGAGCTCGGCATCCACCAGGGCTCAGCATAGAACATAGCCTTCTCACATGCTGGAGAGTCTGGAGAAGTTGGGGAGATAGCGAGCAATTTCAAAAGTGTTGTTGAAGGTGAAAAAAAAATGAGGTAGCACCCTGTGTGTGACAAGTGGGGAGGATCATCTGAGCACAGAGGTGGGAAAGTTCCCTGCCCCTGGAAGACGAGAGACAAAGCCTCACCAAAGGGTTCCCTAGAAAAAGCTGTGTGGTTTGGAGGCAAACCGAAGCTTCCTCTCATTAAGGCAGAAAGAAGGAAGGAGAATAACTAAATTTAGGGAACACATTTTCTCCATGGTTTCCCCTCCTGCTCTCCAACTTGCACTTCCCATCCCCTAACACACACGCACACACACACACACACACACACACACACACACACACACACACAAACATACACACGACAAACGGCAGGGAAGGCCAATAAACTAGCAGATAAATTAATTGGAATTGTTTTTTTCAGACACTGTCTTATATAGCTGGTCGCAAACTCACTGAATAGCCAAGGGTGACGTTGAATTTTACATTGTACTGGACATGGAGGGTACATTATGCCTGCTTATGCCAATGCATGCTGGGAAAGCACTGCCAGGTGAATTCCAGATTAGCCCCAAAATACATGGTTTAGAAGCACAACAACATCAACAACAAATCACTAGGAAAACTAAATTTATCTATTCATCTAATGACATAAAGAACACTGTAAATGGTCTTATGTAGATTTTTAGCCCACTATACATAGACAGTGTAGAATTATATGCTGGCCCCCAAAGGTTTCCTGCAAGGGTTGTCACCATGAGAAAATTGAAAGGAAGAGCACTATGGTAACAGCAAAGGCCTTTTTCAGACACTCACCACAACATCAACCAAGTCTCGACGTGGTAGTCTTGTCCATCAAGAACAAGTTTTCTAGACCAAAAAAAAGAAGCCAGGAAGATGGCACAAATGTTCTTGGTGTCTGGATCTGTTCTTTACATCCTAGTGGAACTAGACAGGGACAGTTTCAAATGGCTTAAAAAGGGGGCAAGGTAGAGGTCTGCACAGAATCCTAGCTAAAGGATGAATTGATGACCCCATTCATGAGGTCTTCCCCACATCCCCAACCTCTTGTGTGTTGTGACACAGTTTCTCTGCTGCACTAGAACTGAAAATTAACTTAATATCCATTTCTGTCCATCATCCTACTATATAACGAAGTTTCCCTTACAATTGGTTTTAAAAGCCATACAATATAACCCCAATGTTTCTTATGCAGATGAGAGGAAAGAAAGAAGATGGCCTCAAGTTCCCTCCACAGTTTGACTCTTCTTAGATTTAAATGCCAAAGCCTATTAATTTTATATTAATTCCTTCAGTAGGATGCATTCTATTTCTGCATGAAATTCAACTTATACGTTTTACTTGGAATGTTCTTATGATCTGGAAATGGCTGCTGTCTTTTCCCTTGACATGATGCAATTAAGAAAGCAAAATCTACTGTATTTAGGCTAAAAAATAGAATTTTTCTCCTACAAATACACCCATAACAAGTATTAAGACCACTGAAGCCTTTTTATAAGAGTAATTTTTTAATAATTATCTTGGTAACTGCTAACTAACCACACAGAGTAGCATTCCTTTTTTTCCTTACTTAATTTTAAGCAAACTTGTATGTATACAGACATATATATGAGAAATACATAAGGAATCATAAACAGTTTAGCAATTATGAATATGCTTATGATTTTTTCATAACAATTGTTAAAATACATAGTTTGGAAAAGGTGTTTTCTTCTCAATTTGAGTGAACAGCCATACTTGCAAAAGGCCTATGTTTCATCTTAGAGAATACAATACAGATTAATGGATACAACATCTTTAAAACTGGGAGGGAGGGCAAGGAATAGTGATGTCTTTATTCTTCCTTCCTGTGTGAAAAGGCTTCTCAAAGGAAAGCAAAGAACAAGAAGACCACATTGCTCTTGGGCTCTTGTAAATCTCAAATATTTTATTATATCAAATGCACTATACACTTCAGAGAACTTCAGTGGGCAAAAACAAAACACTCCTTGAAGAAGGTTCACTTTCCCAATGTCAGGCGCTTTAGCACAGCTCTATTTTAGTTATGTAAAACATGAAAAATGTGGCGTATGCTCAATCATGAATTTGAAATTAGCCTGTCACTTTTGACACCACAATTCAACAGGAAGGTTAAGATGTAACAGTTTGTCAAAGCCTCCATGCTGAAATAAGTAGAAAATAGTCTATTCATGTCCTCTCTGATATCCATAGGTATCATAAGGGAGAGACTATAAGTAACAAAACAAACAAAAAAATTCTCCATTTTCTTACAAATAATATAATTTCTATGAAATTTTGAAAACAATATGTTACTTTTGAAAAATAAAGAAAATGGCATTTATATTGTTTTCATTTAGTGGTTTCATAACTATTAGATCTTTGAGAATATATTTTAAAATACAACACAGCACCACCATAAAAGCGGTCACTTTTTTCCATAATTTTCTGTAAGCTAACTAGCACTGCATTTGTAAGAGAAACAAAATACTCAAGAATTACTTTTTCTAATTCTACACATATACATAATAATTGAAGACAACACTTTCTCACACCTGTCTGAAATTCCAGATCCGTGGAATCTAACACCTTCACACCAATGAACATAAAATAAAGGTAAATAAACCATAAAAAATATTTTAAAAATTTCCAGAAATCATATTTATTAAAATAAAGCAAAAGATCAATGTGTTCAAATTGGAAATTAAAAGGATTTCTTTCCCTAGTTGAACTTCCTGTTTCTAGATGTACACACACGATGATAGTAAAAATGGCAATGGAACTTTAGAGAGTTGCCAATCAAAGAAATGAAAGGCTCCATGAAGGCAAGCAATTAACTTATTCAAACTTTTTCACTCACACACCAAGAAAGACATTTTTTAATCTAAGTATTACAATCAAAATCATGATGAAAAGTTCCTTGATGATACACCTGTATCTAAAACATGAAAGATCTAAGAAAGCCATTTAACACATATTATAGACAACCAGAGGTCACGTTAAACACACAGCTAAAGAAAAGAGATGGAAGATAAAAAAGATATTTGTTTTATAATCATCAAAATGGCATTTCAAGCTGAGTTACATTAACCTTAAAAGTGAAAAAAATGCTTGTAGCTACAAACTTATTTGACATTCAAAGTTTAATGATAATATGAAGTATTTTGCGTCACCAAACAGAGACTAAATGACATGAATTTGAAAGGTTATTCATTTGGGGTCTTGTACTAACTTACAAACAGAAACACCCAATTGTTGAAATATATTTCCCTCACTGAAACAAGAAGGCTAATTATTTATCAGGGCTGATATCAATAGCTGGCTAAGATTTATTGTATAATCTATATTAATCTTTTGGATGTCGAGGAGACATACCTTACCAATAGTTTTTCATATAGAAAAGCTGAAAATTAATTTGTTACTGCATATCATGTATTAAAGCTATGCCATTATGTTATACTAATTTTAAACAACATAAGATGGTGTAAGTTTCTTTAGGGCAGAATGAAACTTCCACATAGCCTTCAGCTTGTATCGCCAGTGTGACTGTACTCATTTCCAGAGTATCTACAATAAGTTGGTGTCACTGACTGTCTACAATGAGCCAAGACCCAGGCTCTACACATTCAATTATTAAACTTTATCTATTCCTAAGAACATTCTATACCACTATTAATATTACTTAAAGTAGGAATCAGCTTGGATACAGAAAAGGTTACTCAAGGTCAAAAAATTTTAAAGTAAAGAAAGAAAACACAATCATTTTCCAAAAAAAAAAAAACTGAAGAATTACAGAAAGGAAAGGGAATAGGGAAGGAATATTTCTGAACACTCCACTGATAACAGAACATGACAAGCAATCTAGACATACTTAGTCACA
>JAQHUG010000036.1:1875575-1948047 GCA_028555095.1 Dicrostonyx torquatus
CATGTGAGTGTGAATGCACATTGCACACACCTCTGTCCAGGCCAGAGGAAGATGCTAGTGTCTTAACCTTCTGTGTCCTCCCAGTTCTCTCGAGACAGGACCCCTTCCTGAACCAGAAGCTAGGCTGACTGACCACTGAGCCTCCAGAATCTGCCCATTTCGACCATAGCAACTCTGAGGTTGCAGGCATGTCGGGCAGAACCAGCCTTCATGTGGGTACCTCGGATTCAAACTCACATTTTCATGCTTCCCCAAGAGGTTTTTTGCCCATGGAGTCATCTCCACAGCCATACCATAATCTAACTTTAAGACTTATTTTCCCACCACCATACAAGAAGCTCTCTTTTCATTAGTAATCTTTCCCAATCCTACCAAGGAACTAATCATACCTTAAGATTTATGGTCAGTTTTGATGAATTAAATGATACACCTATAGTCTTTTGCTTCTGGGTGCCTTCAGAATTTCAAATTTCAGCTATATTATACTGTCAGTATAATATACTTTGTTTTTTTCCAATATTGTATCAATTGTATGGACATTTCACATTTTATTTATCTGGTTTATCAACTTCTGCCACTGTGGAATGTTTCCTTATTTGGTCTATTATGGGTAACTATAGATAACTGTTGTAAACAGTACAAAATGTGGCTGGACTCATGTCTTTGCACGGCGTTACTGATTAATGCTTAGAATGCACACACAAAGAAAGGTGGGGGAACCAGACAACTTGAATTTATATGTCGAGTGTTATTTTAAGCTATAATATTTTACCTTTGGGAAATAGGAGATCTGAGGAAAAGCTTCCTGAAGCCCCTACTCTGACATCTGGCAACAGCACAGACAGCTGTACCCATGCACATGTAAAACAAAAACATGGAAAGAATTAACACCGTGCGCCCACTGTCTTTGGCGTGTCAGTGCAGATCCCAAATGGTGCATAAAACACAGACTCTTAAAGCATTCATTGAAATGTCAACTTGACGGCTTGATACTAAAATATATATATATATATATATATATATATGTATATATACATATATATATATATATATTTTGCACCAGTTAAAGAATTTTACGTATAGTCTACACTCATGAATATAAAACCTATTCCTCAATTTGATTATGTCCTTTTGTAATCTTGATTTTTACAACATGTTCTTGATTTAAACACTAGTTTTGGGTGCCTTTAAAGGAATCTTAATTAAGTCAGTCAAAAACGGACCAAAAAAATATTTGAAGAACAATTCTGATGTCAGCATGTTTCCTCACTTTCAGGGGCTTGCCTCCTTCATTCTAGCCCATATAATATGTAGCCTAAGTTATGCAAGACATTTTCCTGCTGGCAATTCTGAACTCACCTCATCTCATCCCATTAGATACTGTCCCCTGCAGTCATTGAACGGTAAAGCCTAGGTTCGAGTATCATTCAGAAAGACAGGCTTCCTGGCTCCACTCACATTCCCACACATTCATGCCATCTTTGCAGGCTTGGTTTTCGATGTCTTTTCTATGAGAGGGCCAACTCTTTCCTGCCACTGTAGCACTCTACTGAGTTCTCACGAAAGTTGTGAGACAAGACCTATATAATTGCGTCTGCTATATAAATGCATTTTCACACCTCTGAAAGCGCACCTAATACTTTGTTTCTTGTTTTTATGAGTCTCTCTCTCTCCCTGCTTCCCTACCCCCCTCTCTGAATGCACGTTCCACAGCAAATCCAAGAGAAAAGGAAATCCTCCTAATTTGCCATTTTCTCTTTAGTACCTAAAAGAGTGCTTGACCAAGAAGGCGTGCAGAACACAGTGACTGGTCAATTGAAGCTAACTTGGATTTCTTATTAATTGTGAGTGAGAATAAAGAGCAGCAGTAACCTTAAACTTGAGATCTTATGGATGCTTCATAAGTAAACCTGTTTAAGGCACCCAGAAAATCTGGATTGTTCTTATGCAATGATCAGAAACATTCAAGAGGGAAGGATTGTTAACCAAATTATCACACTGGTAAACTGTTTTGGTATGCTAGGATAAAACTCACTGTTGTTCAAGACAACTTTGTGCTATGAAGCCCTAGTTTCTCTGGAAGTTGCTATATACAGCTCAGATTTTCTCAGATTCTCCATCATCTTGCCTTGGCCTTTGGAGTATTAAGAATACAAATAGTTTCAGTATGCCCACTTAGATTCACTTTTACAATGTGCATTAGCAGTTATTTTTATTGAAAATCAAGACGCAAAAATGGATGGGAAGAAGCTGCATTTTTTTTCAAACTCAAGAATATATCTTTGCTTAATAGGGATCACTAGTACCAACTCCCCACCCGCTCAAAGCAAGAATGTTTATAATCACTGTAGTTCAGGCAAGGCTGGCTCTATAGCCTACTGATTTACAACCCGCTAAGCCAGCTCACCTTTGTTATAGAACATACTGGCTGCAGGAATTGAAAACTGATGATTACAACATGGGCTTCATTAATTTGAAGAGTTCAGCCTTTGATGCCAAGCTAGCTAAACAAAAAATCAACATGCGTCTTAATTGGTAAGGCTTCCTTGGGTTGCACACTAAGTTCAAACCTTGAGAAAACATTCACTCAACCAGGAAACGATTCCATAATAGCAGAAGTGGCAGTAGACCCAAAGAATGAAGCTGAGAGCAAGAGAGGGAGGACCACATCAAAAGATTGTCAACGTACCATAAAAGAATAAGGTCGTTGACAGAACACTCCTTATTAAGTTTATAAAAACATTGGAGTCACCTTCAACGGGAAAGTGCCCTCTCTTCATTGATAATTTAATGTATGTCACTGATAATAAAACCTCAGACTATGTCTACCAATTGAAGTAGTGAAAAAAGAAGAAGGGGAAAAAGTCACAAATATGAAATTAATTGGAGATTCCCAATTTAAGATATAGATTAAACAGCAAATCATTCATTAAGGCAAGTGTTTCTGCTCTTTCTAATAAAGACCAGCAGTTGAATTTTAGAGCAATTGTATTTTATAGTAAACATTTGCAAAGAATTGTGGCATTCATTTCATTCGATCTCCACCTAATATTAACTGCGTTTCAAAATGCTTGAGATACCATTCGGTTAACTGTATAGCGCTTCTGCAACCTAGATAAGTGAATTAGGGTTGTGTGTCACCACCTACACCACTAGCTGTTATCTTCAACTCCTAAAACAGGTATCTTTCCTCTCCTCTATAGACAAAAGGTGTGTAGTAGGTACAATTGAAATGCAGTGAAAATAAAATCACAAGCTGACACCATCACTTATTCTGCACCACTTTCTGAGCTAGACTCTTCTGAGGAAGACTTCAACCCTGAGAGTGCGGAAACCACGATCCTTATAAAGTGCTAAGCTGCATCTCAGGTTCACAGCAAGACAGCAGGCACTCATAAGGTCTGGTCCTCTCTGCCTCAGCATCTTGCTCTCTTTGACCTCGCACAAGTTCTTTAGCATCTGAGAAACTGGCATTTCTTCACTGGTAAATTAAGCCCATATTTCTACATCATCTACATTCAACTTTCTTTTTAATGTTTGCTACTTAAGGAAGTAAGTTTGTATACACTGAAATCTTTAGATTTTTTTTTTCAAAAAAAGAACATACTTTGTAGCTTCAAATCTATTATTATAACAGGCATTTACTACCACCTACAAAGCAAATAATTTTAGACTGTTGAAAATGTTCTTTTTAGGGTGTATTAATTGTCTTATATCATATTCGGGGGGACGCTCTTTGCCTCCTGTGGCTTGACCTTCTCTTTTCAGCCACGCAATTCCCTCTTTATTTATTATTATTTCTTGTACTATTGAAATTATAATATTATTGCACCATTTCCCTTCCCACTTTCTTCTGCAATTAACCTCTCTTGCTCTCTTACAGGTTCTTTCAATTCCCCCTTGACATAGCTCACCCAGAGGAACCCTCCATCTCCCCGTCTCCCTTTAATGGACTCTGGGGCATCTAATACCTACGGTCAAGGTTCACACCAGTCTTCCTTACCCTCCATTCATGAAAGCTGCTACGGTCACTCTTGTGACCACTGTCCTCCTTCCAGTGTTCCTCCTCACATGACTCTCCCATATAAATTTATTTAAGCACTGTCCTCTGGAGACCAGCAGCTTTGTTTGCAGTGCTGAACAGGATTGTCTAATTTGACACTTAGCATACCCTAACATACACATGTATGATAGCTAAAACATAACCAGCTTTGGGCCCTTTAATAGGCTAATTAACACATATTTAATAAAAATTCCTACATAGTGGGGAAATTTGAGTGGTTGGAAGACTAAAGGTTTAGTGCAATAAAATGATATTAATTTGAAAATACAATTTGACAGTAGGATTTTCTCATTTGAATGAATTGTGCAAAAAAAAAGGTATGAGTGTTAGAGCAACTAAGTATACACTAGTAGAAATCTGACTTATAAATCCAAGCAAAATTCAATTATTTTAGGACTTTACTTCTTCCTAAATATTAAGCTTTGACTTCTTTGGTTTCTAAGGAAGAAATAGTACAATTTTTACCCATTATCTGCAAGTCCCTTCTCCCTGAGCAGGATGCACTGAGGTAATCGTATTTTTCATCAAAGCCTAATGGTTTGTTTCAAATAATCAAAGTAGTGTTTATAGTACTGTCCTCAGGTGCAACCATTTTGCTTCCCAGAGAGCAGTATGGTACGTGTTGATGTCAGAAGTGATAAATCAAAATAAGCACGCTTGTTTTTCTACCTTAACCAGGCTATTCGGTGTCCCTATCAAAACTACGTGCCGGCATTTGCACTTATCTACTTTCTGTCTGAGAGCATCTAGTAATAAAGATTACAAAAAATGCATATATAAAACAGATGTCTATATGCAGTTCTTAACCAACCACATGATGACTGTCAGTATTGCGTGTGGATTGCTATGGATAAATGTGTACTCTTTACCTGGAGAAAGGTGGGGGTAGAAAAAGAGAGGGACGTGTCTGATATCAATGATCAATGATGCCTCCTACTTCCAGGAAATCAAAATCACATTCCTTCCACAAATAATCAGATATGTTAAATGCAGGTATTTATTGTTGTGACAAGAAAAAAAATGTGCATAGCCTGGACAGAATAAGAACTGGTCTGAGAGGCTGGAATCAAACACATGTTTTCAAAAATTTTTTTATTCCTTATTGAAGAACTTCATACTTTTATAGACAAAATTTTCTAAGCTGCAGTGCGAGATAGACTAAAGACAGCATGAACATAAGAAACTAGGTACTCTTGTCTTGGTCAGTCTTGGCTGAAGTTGCAGTGGCTTTCACAGTTTGTGTTATTTCAACCAATGCTACCTTGTAGAAAAAAAAAACACCAAAGTAATGTGCACCTCTTAAATTCAAAAAAGAATGGAACTTGGTGCATATCCAGTTTCCAGTTCATGGAGTAGCACTTTGAGCAGCCCGGGAAATGGCGAAGACCTAGTGAAATTTGCTTACTCCCCCTACTTAGGCATATATAAACGAAGAAGAAACAAAGAGAAACTGACAAGTGGAAAATAAACCGAGATGAATTAAAGACCCACTATGTTTAACCGACCAGTCTAAAATCCTTCGGGAGACAGAATTCTCTTTCACATTCATCTCTGCTCAAGAAAGTGAATGAGAGTGAAGTCACAAAATCTGTGACTCCTAACGGGAAAAGAAGAGAAAGAAGCAGTCGGCAAAGCTCAGCTTAAAGGCTAGCATCAAAGGGAAAGCCACAAGCTCCATCTTACTTACTATGGGGTCTGGAAAAACAGCATAAAAGACACCCTTAGCAGTCACGTTTTACTTTGTTTCTCTCTCCTAATGATAGTGTCTTAGCAATCAACATTCAGTTGGCAGCTCAAGACTGATGGTACTTATCTCTGAGTGTCAGCGTGATTCCCCAGGACCAAACTGACAAAGCAAAGGTGCTAACTTAAGGAACAAAATCCATTTAAAGGGTAGGAGTGCAACTTATGGCTCCATGAATATGTAGAGATAAAACTGTGTTGAAGAACCTTAATTTTGAATGATGAAGCGATTGAGTAAAGTTGAAACCTGCTCTGCGCGCCACATGGATGTTCTAAGGTCAAACCAAGGAGCATGGGACATGTAGAAAGCCATCAAATCAAGAGCTTTCCTTCAAAATTTTAATATGGTTTCCTTAGTCTAATTTAGAGAAATTTTAGTATTCTTTATTTTTTTAAAGAAAACTACCTATCTTTTTTTTTTGTCATTTTACATAAAAATCCCAAGATAAGCAACAAGGCTAACCCTTGCACTTTGTATTCCTAAGATAGGATTGTTAGTGTCCCTGATGTTCAGTAGATTATCTTAAATAAATAAGATTATCTTAAATAAAATAAGTTATATATGTAGCATTACAGGAAATAAAATGCACAAATTAATTTAAGGCAAGTTGTGAAAATTATTAAAATCCATGAAGCTGAAAAGTTTGCTAATTACTCAATGAAGGCTTCTGTGTTTACCTGTAACAAACCCTTTACATAATTGTGTGCTGTCTTTCATTGGATCCCTTCTACTGAAACCCATCCTAACACAACATGTTTCCTACAGGATGCCCCACATTATTAACGTATACTTGGCATAGAGTTAATTTTCTGATTCTGTGAGAAACCCCCTTCAAATGAACAGTTTAATAATCTACCACCAAATAATGATTAATTTTCTACCACCAAACTACGCCCTGAGATTACTCCCAAATGTTCAGTTTAATTTAAGTACGTTCTGATTCATGAACCAAGGGATAACATTCAGCTATAAAAGGTAATCCAATCCTAACTGGGCCTTAACCCCTATAATCTACACTTCAATAGCAAAGAAACTGTATAGTTTTGAAACTGTAATCAAGATTTTTTTCTTTTTCCACAAACACACACTGGAGCTGTCCTTTGCTCCCACCTCTTATTAGATTACAATAAAATGACCATGCTCTCTTTATGGTGGGAACAGAGCGACCCTGGGGTGATTTATAATCTTGTGAAACCCTGTCCACACCGCTGACCAGACTTTTTTTGAGGTCACTATCTGTTTCTTCAACTGATGTCTCCCTGCTGTGATAACACTGTTGGAGAGCTGTCAGCACACAGAATTTCTCAGGCTATGTATTGTCTTTGAACGCATTTTGTGTGTTATTTCTATTGAGAGGCATTTGTGTGCTGAGTGTTTAGACAGTAAAGTGTCTCTCTACGATTTCTCATTAGTCTACGTCCTGACAAAGAGGAGACAACTAAATAGGAATAAATGAAGTGGATCTCTTATTCATAAAGCAGAATATTTATTTCCTCTAGATGATTAACGCTGCCTTTGAATACAAAGAGTAAGTCAACAATTCATTTTGAAAATGGCAATATTGTTCTTACCAATAATGAAACCATTTGACTTTAGCATGTTAAATATTGTCTAAAGTAAGTATAAGCTGGAATGCCTGGGGCTCACAAAAACATTAAAAATAAAAGCTTTAGCTGTTTCTTGAGTGTAAAGAGAGAAACTATAAGATGTCTGAATACTAGTTTTATAAAATAATACTTATAATATATAATCTCAGAAAAATGTTAATATGTAAAGTATGCTCAGTTCTAACAAAGAGAAAATGATTCTTAAAAGTCAAGACAACCTTGACGTTAACATTAAATAATTTTTCTGGCTATAATAGAATAGGAAAATATGTCAAATGATTGGCTTTAATCTATTTAGCTTCTCAAAACAAGACACTTCTGCTATTGGAAATATAAAGATGTTGAAAGTACATGTAAGTCCATCTGTTATGGTCAGTTAAGCCACTTGTTCTGCCATTTTGTTTACTCTCATTTCAATTGTGCTTTGCTAAGTTGAGTGAACAAACGCTGAAATGCTCTGTGCTGCTGCTTACATATCTCCTACTGATTCTAAAACAGCAAGAAATGTTTTCCCCCTTCTGTTGAAAGTGAGAAACCAATTAAGGAAAACAACCTGACCCCCCTTTTTTTCTTTTCTTTTTCTTTCTTTCTTCCTTCCTTCCTTTCTTTCTTCCTTCCTTTCTCTCTTTCTTTTTCTTTTTCTCATTTTATCTTTAAAAGTAAATAAAGTCCATATGGCTTTTGAAAACACAAAGTTTGTCCATCCCCACTTGAGAAAGTTCTTAGACATATATGAAAGAAGTTTTAAGAGCTACAAGAAAAGAAAATATTGTTTTAAGAAAAAGATAACAGTGATGTAAATGGACCTTAGAGCACCAGATCCATCTGTAATACATGGGTCAGGAATTTGGGAAGACTGGCCTGAGTGGTGTCTGCACCTCAGATTTGCTGAATTATGGACTATAGAGTCTCCTGAAACTGGGTCACTTTCACTCACGCACAGGGCTCGATTATAGAGATTCACATGCTTCTCTCCAAGTCTTATAGGTTTGACTTGGTCTACTTATATTTAGAAAACAAAGACTGACAGTTTACCTTCTATATCCTAGAAGAAAATAAATATAAACTGAATTTCATTTCGCAATGTCATGAATCCGATCTTCACATAGTGACATGTTGTGTATTGGAGCTATAGAAAACAACAGACAAGAGTAGAGCTGAATATTGCAAACTCATTATGTAATAGGTTTAATTTTTCCCAATTCCTATGGTTTAGATGTTTGTGAGAATATTTGACAGGAACTCTAGTAAAGCACAGAGTCTCCTTACATCTTTGGATGAGTCATAGAGTCTGGGCTTTACAAACAATTGAACTTTTCAGGTTTATAACAATATAACCAACTAAGCTTTCCTGACTTTGTCAGAGGAAGCCTTCAGCTGACGATGTAACAGGACCAGGATGTTTTGACTAGGAGTGGATATATGAAGCTGGGATAAGAAAATACCTTCATAGTACTTGTGTTTAAAACACTAAGTAGCAATCCCTGTGCTTTCTCTTTTTTCAAAAGCTCCCTTAAACTAGAAAAAGTTGTGTTTCTTCTCACTACTAGAAATGGCATTTGAAAAGTCAATTTGGGTTTAGCAAAGTTAGAACTAAATGTTCCTGATCATTTTGTTTTTCATTATAACCTGATTAATATGTGGTTAACGTTTCTACAGTGGTACAGACACACAGGTAGCATCACAATTAAGTCAAGTGTTCCCTTATTTCCAAGAGGTAACCTGACATTTTCCTTCTCCAAGAACCCTTAATAAAATGGATAAAAAAAATCAATTAAAATAGTGAAATGTCCCTTAGGAAAAAGTTACTTCAGCACTCTGTGCATTTCTCAATAATTTCTTTTATCTTGTGCTGCAGTAATACACACTTGTGCGATGTTTTTAAGTGCCATATTCTTCATAATGAGGCTGTTTAAAATTGAGCACTGGAAAGAGAAGGGTGCTGATACAGCAACTGTTATGACATAAAAACAGGGTTATGAGCGAAGCAGACACAAGAAATGGAAAACGTGATTAGAGGCACAATGGATGAGCCAGAGGTTCTCGTATAACAAGCCCATGAAGTAAACCAGCCTCAAAGACCAGGACTATTTACCTAATCTATACTATCTGGGGCTATTGCACCGCAGTGCATCTCAGAACTGCTATTACGGGACATCGTGTGTAGAATCATGAT
This sequence comes from Dicrostonyx torquatus, assembly GCA_028555095.1. Classification (NCBI taxonomy): domain Eukaryota; kingdom Metazoa; phylum Chordata; class Mammalia; order Rodentia; family Cricetidae; genus Dicrostonyx; species Dicrostonyx torquatus. Next base: position 1,885,166 of record JAQHUG010000036.1, read on the forward strand.
CTATATAAAACAAAGTAGTCCCAAGAATGAAGTCAGCACTTGAGAAATTCCACACTTTACTGCCTCTATTCCGGGTTCCCACCCTTCACCCCAGCCTAAGTTTGACCCTTTCTCTCACTTCTGACAAGGGAGATAGATTTTTACACTCCACTAAAGCTAGTTTGAGTTTCTGGTTTTTTTTCTTTGATGTATCCCAAGGATAATACTTTTAATAATTGCAAGATATAGCATATACTTATATACTTGCATGTTCAGAATAAGAGGACCAGAACACGTTGGGGAAATTCTGTAGACAACAGGAAATGTGTTAGCCATTGAAGCTCTCTGATACTGTGATTGACGTCCCATGCCTTCTTTTTTTTTTCTTTTCTTTTCTTTTTATTGTTAAAAGAAAAATTTACATTTACTCCCCTGTTCCCGGCCCTCCCGCTCCCCCCTACCCCACCGCCCTCCCCCTGATTCCTTAAGATGGGGCAGGATACCCTGCTCTATGGGAAGCCCAAGGCCCTCGCCCCTCCATCTCGGTCTAGGAAGATGTGCATCCATATAGAATAAGTTCCCAAAAAGCCAATACATGCAGAAGAGCTAGGTCCCGGTGCCATTATCATTGGTTTCTCAGTTAGTCCCCACTGGCAGTCACATTCATAGGGTCCAGTTAGGTCATATGCTCATTCAGTCTTGGTCCAGCTGGATTTGATGAGCTCCCAATAGGTCGAGCACACTGTCTCTGTTGGTGGGCCAGTCCCTCAGGGTCCTGACTTCCTTGCTCATCTTCTCCCTCCTTCTGCTCTTCTTTTGAACCACTGAGTTCCTCCTACTGTCTCCTGCCTGACTGTCTCTCAATGGCTATCCATGCAGAGTGAGAAGAATTTAGATTTGAGACTCAGCCCAGGAGTTTGGCAAACAACGAAAAGGAGACACATGCTTGCCAACATTTCCCCATTTCTTCCCGACTCCCTACCAAAATTCATTATTCGTTCACCATGTGTGCTGATGAAAAGTCTGGCAAAACTTTGAGAGTGTTGACTCATGTGTTCAAAATAAAACCAAAATACACTGAAGGAAGTTGTTTGAAAACAGTAACTCCTAGTCTATTGAGAAAGAAATCACCCCCGTAGGCTTCATGAATAAGACACCCACAACCTGCCAATGCAAGTAAAGGCTTGTTTATGGCGATGTATGGAAAAGCAAGAAACCAAGCAAAAGCTCAGAGAAATTAACAAAGGAAAAGGAAAGGAGCTTTCAACCAATTTGAGAATGACTGAAATTCATAAAAATATTGCAATTCTTTATTAAAATGAAAACTAAAACAAAAATAAAATTTTGTTTTTCTGGATCATCTCCAATGAAGATAATTTGTTTTGTTTTCTCAAATTCTTCCTTAGGTAAAAATTATCTCATACCATTAACTCTTTTTCATGTGTAAACTACTGTCTATTTTCTATATGTATTGGTGGGAAAAGATGTCCTTCAGTTCCATGACTATACAGTCCAGGTTTTATATATCATCGTAGTTTTTAACTGCTGTCCCAAAATAATGTCTAAGAGCCTTCTGTTAACTCTCAACGGTGTCTAATTTGGCTAGAAATGTTCATGGTTGCCTTATTCATACCAACCTGGAAGGACGGAAGAGTGTTAAAAGTCGGTTTGCTATCCAAGGAAAAATCACAGAGAAGTCTACCTTAAAGCCTTAAAGCAGGCGACGGGGTGGTGCACACCTTTAATCCCAGCACTCGGGAGGTAGGGGTAGGAGGATCTCAGTGAGTTCGAGGCCAGCCTGGTCTACCAAGCAAGTTCCAGGACCACTAGGGCTGTTAGAGAAACACGTCCTCCGAAAAAAAAAAAAAAATCAAAAACATACTGAACTAAATTATTAGTAACCGCCTAGAAACGTCCTCCTACATTTTACTATCAGCTTTATCTGGAAAGGGTCTTTGTATAGATTGGGACATCTATATCTAGAGAACTCAGCGAGTCAGAATCACAGCAGCATGCTATTTTGTTTTATTTATTTATTTATTTATTTATTTATTTATTTTTGGTTTTCAAGACAGGGTTTCTATGTGGCTTTGGAGCCTGTCCTGGAACTAGCTCTTGTAGACCAGGCTGGTCTTGAACTCACAAAGATCCACCTGCCTCTGCCTCCCGAGTGCTGGGATTAAAGGCGTGCGCCACCACCGCCCAGCTAACATGCTATTTTTTTTTACTTAAAAATTGAAAATATTTTAACATTACAAATGGGGACAGTTCATTAAATGCACAGTTCAGTCAGAGTATTTAGATTTAGGATTTGGTAGCTGACCATTGTTGGGACAGACATTACGTAGTAATGAACGTATCTAAAGGATTCCAAACCCCACGTGTCACTCCTTGACCTTGGAGAAGAATAATGCAGCATTACAGAATGTGGGACGTTTCCCTTTAGAAAGCAGTTGGTGGCCTTTAAAAACGCAGGGCTTTTAGAAACAATTAAACTATTAAATAAACTATTTAGTAAAAATTAAACTGTTAAATAAAAAGTTAATAGCTAATATTGATGGGTATGTATTAAGTCTGAAACTGGGCTGAGTTCTTTACGCATATGATTTAATAAAATACACTCAAGTAGAGAAATTGGAAACGTGACCATGTTGAATACTGGGGGCAAGACACCAAAACCCAGCTGTGTTCGGGAACTGTTTGCTTTTCCCCAGCAGAAACTCTGAAAGAAGAAAATGTGAATCTATCTTCTCCTGTTCATCCATAAAGAAATGTTCTAGTCTGTTACTTCCACGTTTCCTACATCTCTTTTAGTAACCTGGGAATCAACACCAGAGAAAGTGCAAAGAGATTCACTGTTAAAATGCCTATGAGCTTTCAAATATTGACTGAAATGCTACTTCTCAAGAAAATAGTTTTCATTCTGATAACTGTCTTCGGATTTCAGCCTTGCACTACTCTAACCATAAACACCCCTTACCGTGTATTATTTCTAGACACCTTCTTAAATCTATAGAATTTTTTAATTTATTACTCTAATAATGTATTTATTGTCATTCCTTCACAAACCATGAGTGCTAAAATGTTGCTGACTAATGTTGAGAGTCTTGTGTGTTATATTCACTAAGATATGAAAGATATATAGAAAAATAGCTGTAACATATTAGATGCATAAAAATATGAATTACATAGATAAAATGTAGTTTTCAATATTTCATACATACACACAATCCAAGATCTGGTTACTGTTGTAGTAACAAAAATAATAAAAGTTTGACATGAGAAATTATTAAGGTTCAAGTAAACATGTATTAATTTCTGGTAAACTTTGGTATTTATATTTACCAAATGCATCTTCTCATTTCAATTATTGTGTCTCTATCGAATGAATCATATTATATTGCATAATAGTAATTTGCAAAAGCATTTATCCTCATATGTGTTTGTCAAGAAGTCTACTGTGATATTACTATTAGATGTCACAATTTTAGTGATATCCAAAATTATCTTGACATTTAAATCCATTTGAAATGATACAAATTATTTAGTTATAAGTTGACTAAATGAAGGGATGATAATTTGGAAAGGAGCTGAACTAGAAATTAGGGTGATTATGATTTCTAGTTCTCAGTCTTCCCTGGGTAGGTAGAAAGAAAGGACAATTTAGGCAGAAGTGAAAATAAAGACTGATTGCATTCCCTCATCAATAAGCTAAAGGTAGGACTAAGACAGGCAGAATGCTCATAGCAGAAGATGCCTAAGAAGTTCCTAACTACAGAGAACCAGACTGGTTTGACCTGCCGTGCCCTATCAACACTGCACTGAAGTGCTCATGAACGGTGCAGCAAAAACAAAAATAAAGCACAAAGTTCATAGTTAATCCATATTTTAGATTCTTAATCATCCTCCAAAGGTGGATGTGTCAAAACAAGAGTGACACTGTTTTGGAAGATTGAGTTCGTACCACTGGAAGGTGACATATAAAGGCAGACAATTAGGTCACTGGAGTAATGGCTAGGAAAGAAACTGAAACTCCAGATCCTTTTTTCCTTTGTTTGCTTTCTGCCTTCATGTAAGCCTCACAATCAACACCACATACTAGGCTAATGGATCATGGACTAGAGTTTCATTTGGTTTTACACTTAATATTAGCTAAGAGACTGAGGTGAATTCACTTAGTAGAGCTCTCAGTTTTATTCAATGACATTTATTTTTCAGGTTCTAGAGCTGCATGTTTTCATCCTTTCAACGCTAGTTATTATCATAAGCTCAAAACAAACACAAGAAAGGTATTCCTTGGAGCCCAATCATGACTCGGTGACAAAGAAAGGCATGTTCTATACAGACCTCTAAAATTGACTACCATTTCACTTTAAATAACCCAAAACAGAAAAATAACACTTGACCTCTGAGATTGAGAAAAATATTTTTCATAAAACTTGAGTCTTTAATACGGTTAATCTGAAACCAGAAGACAGAAAAAAAAAAAAACCAGCAATACATATCATAAAAGAAGTATTGAAGCTGAATTCTTTTTCTTTATTCATAGACTAATTTTGCAGTTGGTCCAAAGTCCCATTCATTATTTTATGGTCATAACTATCACTTCTGACTGTAGCAGTTTACACAAAACCCCTACTGCTCACCTAAAACTAGCGCATAAAGCTCACCAATTCTCTTTCGCTAACCTCCTCATTCAACTAGTCGTTTCTAATTATAGCATCTTTTGTCTGTTTTCTTTTTTGCATCCTTTATAGTTGCCTTAAACAAAACTGTCATTCACTTTAATCTGTGTTGATATAGCAATCTCTAGTATAAAATGTGTCCGGTCCAACTCTCAAAACATCATAGAATTGTCTAACCAAAACCCAAAAACTTTCATGAGTTTTATCCAGTTCTTTCAAGAGAAGAAGAATCCCAAGAATTTAGCTATTGGGATATAACTTTGAAAGTCATTAATTGTTTCAGATACCATCTTTCCAAGATGGCAAGGGCCTGCACGTCCACCCTGGTGTCCCGAACCAGATAAGCTCTACTAATCTCCAACCTAACCAAAACAATCTACATCCTGTAATAAAACATTATTTCAGAGTGTTCTCTATCATTCCGAGAATTTGCAGATTCCTGGTGGTTTATTTTGTTTTTAGTTTTAAAAGTGTTTCGACTTGTTAATCCATGTCTGTCTTTTTCTAATAATACAAAAGTAATATTTAAAAAAAAACTATGAAAAATAAACCAAATCAGGAAAAAAAAACAGAGAATATGAAAGCAGTGCAAGTTAGTAAATAATATAAAAGGAGCACTGTAACTTCTAACAGTCATACAATATCTGAGCAGGTAAATTTTAACTTAATTTTTTCATCTTTAAGTCTTTAAAATTGGATTTCCAGGGGAAACATGATTTATGAAACTAGAGGAAGAATTTATCACTTTTGTCTTCCAAAAGACAAGGGCATGTGTCAAGTTGAGGAAGAAGATGTGTGCACACAGTGATTGTAGGCTATACCTGTGTTCTCAGAGTGTCATGGGTCCTAACCCCATGGGAGTATTCAAACACACGTACACATGCACGCGTTCACACACACACACATACACACACAGACACACGCACACACACACACACACACACACACACATTCACTCACATGTGTGTGTTTGTTTATGAGTATTCTTTAAAAACTACTGCAGAAAATAAGGAAGGCTTTTTTTTCCCTGGAAGTTATATGTTCTGAAATTCAACATTCTTTGTGGATGTCAAGAAATCACAAGCTTGATTCAACGAGTGGCTGATTAGTCATGTATTTTATCTGAGATAGAGACACACTTGTACTTGAAACTGCACTGGAACCCACTAGGCACATTAAACAGAATATAGTAACAAATACTTGTCAGCATCTATTCTTCTAAACCTGCTTTTTTACGTAGTAATCTATATTCTCTCGGGCTCTCAGATAACACAGCATCTATATAATAATCTAATCTTAAGACGTGCTGTACAGCAACATAGAGTAGAACTCTAAAAAATAAGTACCATTTTTGAAAATGAAGGAACAATTTGTGGTTTAATTTTTTCCGCCACAAAACTGAAAGCTTAAGAGAACTGGCTACACCCACTTTTACTAGTTCACTGGAATGATGCTTGGATGGGAACACTTCTCACCGTGAATAAACTGTGAAATGTAGGTGAAAATTAAATTCAGTTATAGCTGCCAGCCTTGAGTGTGCTCTTTATGGGACCACCATTGTCTCACTTAAACAAGCACAGCTGTTTGTAAAATTGGAGCCAAATAAATATATACAAAAATATTACAAGCAAATTATGAAAAAAATCCACAGGAAAAAATGTTGGAAAGGATCCTGGTACAGTGAGGAAAGATGAAATTAAAGTATAATCCTGAGCAAAGTTAGAAATAAAATCCATGTGTGGAGGTGCATACCTGTTACAAGAACGTCAGGGTTGACACAGGAGTATCACAAGCTTGCAACATTGAGGTCAGCCTGGGCAAAATTGTTAGAGTCTCTCTCAGAGCCAGAGTAGGGGGGAAGATAGCGCATATAAGGGTAATGTGGTAACTAGCAGAAGATAGAAAAGGCAAAAACCTAGTATCTATTACTCAATGATGAATCTTAAATTGTTAAACTATTTATCTATACAATGATATCAGGAAAATTGACAAAGAGCTGCAAAGTATTTCCAACCCAATGGTCCATTTGGTAGCCATCAAGGTGTAGGTTAGATGGAGTTTGCTTGAAGGGAATTTTAATTTTCAATAATATTTTGAATTTTCTGAAAAATAAATGCTTTTATTGCTTAGGCATTAGAATAAGTGTATTATGGATTTTTCTTCCCCTTCTTTTACTGTTGTACGTTATTTGAGATTATTTAAGGTATCTGATGTTTCTAGGCATCTACTTTATTTTTCAAAGTAATCATTTTTCATGCTACAAATCTGCCATACTTCAGCAAGGTTTTCAATACTTCAAGGAACATTTCCTACCTATTGGACACATGCAAGTGAAAATAGAAGTTCAGCTCAAATGTGGTTTATCCCATGAACTAATGGAAGCACATTTTGGTTGCTACCATATTGAGCCAAATCAAATTTATAGGCGGAGAGGAGAGACATTCCATGAAGACAGAAGACTCCAGAGAAAATACAGCTTCCTTCCTCACACCCTTCCACAGAAGTCCCCTCACCTAAATCTTCAGCAATCAACAGATTCCAAGATGTAAAAATTTGAGACTCTCTTGAGAATATACTAATAGAATTTTAAACTAAGTGATTCTGATATGCTTAAAATTACCATTTTAGGGAGCACACTCCTGAGGATTTCATGAATTGACTTCATGACACCTAGTATCACTAGATTAAAATGAAATAGGGTTATAAGTAAAGAGTGAACAGAGCCCTGGACAATCAAGGTAGAAAACAGGAGTAGGAGCAGCAATGGAAAAGTCAAGCAACCAGCACAACAGCGAATGCAATGATAAACAGGCTGGAGTTTGTTAAAATTGTAGAGTATCAGAACACATCGCACTTTCTCAGGATCAGTTGTAATTCCCAAAGCCACCCTCAAAATGATACAATGGAACCTTGGGTTTGAGGTCAATATAGGCTACATATAGAACTTCAAAAATGCAAACAAACAAAACATAATAAAAATAAGACTCACTGCTAAATATTATATAAAAACACCATTCCTGAATGAGTTTCTCTTGATTAGTAAACTATCATAACCTTTTCCTTTAGTTTATGGAGAGTAACACGCATGGGTAATTTCTTATTAAATTTTAAAATAACAAATAATTCCTTAATTTACAAGGAGAGATTTGGAAACAGCATAGCATAATTTTCCCTGCGTAATTATCCCAATGCAATGAACATTATTTCCCACACTTCCCAACAGTGAGAACATTGGGAACTTATCCAATTAAGGAAGTTTCAAGTCACAAAACTTTACTAACCTGACAAGCCTCTTCTTCCTAAAGAGTATGGGGATGTCTGAGTATCAAGGGCTTGTTGTGCTGTGAAATAAAGGTACCAACAAAATTCTGAATTTGCTTGGATGGAAGAGCAGGTCCAGGTAGTGACTGACATGGAATGAGAGAGCTGAAGAGCAGTCCGTGAAGGAAGGCAGACCCCAGACACTCCCTGAGTCCTCAGGCTCTACTTACAAGACAAATAATGCTCAACACCAATTATATGCCCAGATGAGTGGTTTTTGAGCTCTAAGTGTATTCTAAATTCACTAGTAACAGTTCTTTCTTCTGACAAAAATACATAAATAGAATTATGAAACAGATACAAGAGAATGGTGCACATTAGTCAGGAAAATGCAAGAAGTAAGAGTAATCCAATTATTCCTGTCATCTCCTATCAACGATCTAAATGTACATTTTAGTTGGGAATCTAAGATAAAATTTGAAAACTATTAAAACAACTCCTAAAAATGATTCCTGTTGCTAAGTCTTTCAAAAACTGCTTTTGTCAACATCAGCATTCACAATAGACAAAGCCTGGTGACATAGGTATGTTGCAATTCCAAGTAATAAGAAAGCTGAAACAGAAGTGTCAAAAACTGAATTCTTGTCTGAGCTACAGAATGAGATCACGTTCAGCTTCAGCACTCTAGTGAGATGCATTTGCAGAAAGAATGTGGCCAAGTGCCTCCGTAGTAGTGTTCTAGTCAAGAGTGCATTGAGTCCTGGGTTCTTCAAAAGAAAAAATAATTAAGTTTTCTTGATAGCCTAACTTAGTGAACCAAATAGGACAGAACTCTTTCAAATGGCAATGAAAACTATACTGGGAAGCAACTCCCATGTGACCTGGCAACATTGGTTTCAGCAGTGACAGCCCAAGGCAGTGCCAGGACTGCAGGCTCATGTTCCACGTGGTACAGACAGGCAACCATGTCTTTACCCAATCTAGAGAATCGATTGGTCCTAGTATAATCTTATTTTAAGACTCTTTAAGGCACCGATTTTTGCACAATTGATCTGATCAGCCAGGCAGTCAATGTGATTTATTAGCTAAGGTGGCCAAAACTCTTTTTTCTCCTTTTTCAAGCAGTAGTAATTCACCTCATTAGAGGTGGGATCATTATAGGAAGTTCCTGAGAAATAAGAACTTGAACCTGCTAGGCAAACTCAAATTTCCTCCAATTTATGGATCTACCAAAGAGTCATCGCTAGGTATCAAGTCCAAAGCTGCCATGCAGAAGCAGGAGCTGTGAGTCATACTGGTGCTAGAGACAGAAGGAGGAGTTTAAAGGGGGTTCTAGCATTCTTCCCTGGGTAACCCTTTCACATAGCAAACATATTAATTTAGGTTCGTGAAAAACTCATTCAGTCAGTTTCTATCACAGATGTATTTTATATTTTGACCAGAGAAAAACAAGTTATTTGTATTAGTTTATAATTATTTGACTTAACTAAATACGAGACTAGCAAGACAAATAAAAAAGGCTCACACCCACATGTGTGCACACACACATACAACCTACTGACTGCATCTGGCACCACTTACAGATCCCTGAATCCAGGGCTAGTGGTTGGAAACGTGGATAGAGGAACTTCCACACAGTCGCGCCTCTAGATGAAGAGGTACAGGCAATCAATAGATGCTAAAAGAGAGAGAATCACTTTCCTCCAGGGCAGCGCTCTCCAACAGGAGACTAAGACACTTGCATGGCATAAATTCTCCTTTCTTTATGTTATGAAGCATTTCCCCACATGACCTAGTGTTCAACGAGTCTCCTAGTCATTACCTACCACTTAAAAACTCAGAACCAAAGAAACAGCAGGTGAAAGACAGTAAACATTGAACATGGCTGGAACTACTCTACTTTGGAATAAATTATTTTTCAATATATCCTGGTCTTCCCATTCACTCTGCTGCTACAAGTTCAAGACCAATAACTAAGTCATGCCTGAGCTGTTTATGTTATAGACTAATTTGGTAAAAATTCCTTACCTCAAAACAGTTTCAGGTAATATGGCATCTTCATTGAGTATATTATTTCACTAACTCTATGCTATGTATATTATAAAGAGCTTTGATTTTTTTCTTTTTATTGTTTTTATTGAAATCTACATTTTTCTCTGCTCCCCTCCCTGCCTTCCCCTCCCCTTCAATTCTCCCCCAAGATACCCATGTTCCCAATTTACTCAGGAGATCTTGTCTTTTTCTACTTCCCAAGTAAATTAGATCTATGTATGTCTCTCTTAGGATCCTCATTGTTGTCTAAGTTCTTTGGGATTGTGATTTGTGGGCTGGTTTTCTTTGCTTTATGTCTATAAACCACTTATGAGGGAGAACATGTGATAATTGCTTTGATTTTAAAATCCAGATTTACTTAAACTCAGTTATGTTAATTTTAAATGAAAAATATAATATATTCTCACTCCATTTGATTTACTCTTACAAATGACTCCCTCACAATATGTGGGATGAATGCAGAGCTTTTAAGTTAAACATCCTTGTATTAACTTAAAACAAGACAATGAACATGATAATTTCAAAATACACATAAGCTTTCATAACTTAGGAGATACAGTGCCACCTGTACTCATTACCAGACTGGCAACATCGAAAGGTCAAAAGTAAGTTTAGCTGTTCTGCAAGTTAAAAAATATGTATTTTCATGGGGAAGTATGGTGAGTGGGTGGTGTGTACCTGAGTCAAAACATGTCTGTGTGAGTACACATTTGTGCTGTGCAATCTCTGTCCGTGATTGTCTTTGCTGTCCTACATCCAAACCCAGAAATAGTTACTGAAAATGACGTAAGTAAAAGTTTATATCATCAAAACCACAGAACAGAGTCTAAATAATTGAAGATCTAGGGTTAGTCTCAACATAATTTTGCTGTTGACAATCTAATTTCTTCTTTCTTCTTTATAAACATAAATTGAAAATAAATGATTATTTTCTTGCATAGATTTTTGCTTCAAAGTGTTAACTGGATTACCATCTTGGTCATTTATTTTTACTGAGGGTGTGAGTTAAGACACCATGTTTATAATTCATTCTATACTATACATCATTTATATTACACTGATCATATTATATTATAATTGGTAAATGATGTAGTATTTACCAATGTGAGTCATTTATTTAACCCCATTCATAAAGTAAAACTTTTCCTACATTATGAATGACTTCAATAAATAGTTTCTTTACTTTTGCCTAATTTTTTTCTTCAAAGCCAGTGCTATAAGTAGAATGAGACACTCCAGGCAGAGTATGGAGTGATTACAGAGTGGATTTCTGGTTGTTGAAATGTATTCAGCCTCTGGAGTTGTGAACTATAAAAAAACCAACCACTCAGCAAATACAAGCACAGCGCATGCCAGCTCGTGCCTCGTTGCCCTCCAATATAAATAGGTCTGTAATGATGATCATATAAACAACTGACATCACAGTCTATGGAATGCAGCCCTGCCATCTATGCTGTCATGAAATAAAGGATACAGATCAATCTTCAACTTGAGACTATTCAGTGCAAATGGTCTTAATATTACCATCGAAGATTTGATCCTAAAATGGAATATCACCTATGATTTTCAATGGGCCTCTGTATTGCTTAAAACAGTATGTGTATAGTCTCCACGCAGACATCTCATTTACTTGGTTAGAGTGCCAATGAGTGTTTCATCAGACATTCCTGGAAGCTGTCTGGCCAATAGGAGTAGTTTGAAATGGCTCCCTAATCACTATTGAAATCACTGATAGTACTGTCTGTCCACACTATGACAGACAAAAGCTGAAATGTATGAAACACTGCAATCCATCATCCTGCAGATGGGGAGCAGGAGCCAGCGAGTTCAGAAGCACGGACTACCCGCTGCTTAACAAAGGCTGGAGTCCTGACAGTTCCGTCCCGTCCTAGCTGCTCACCACCACCCCTCCATCTAAGATGAATGAGTGTAATCAGTGAGGGAGAAAGCCTGCTGAGGGCTTCAAATTCAAACATTGTTACATTTAAAGTGCTGGGTTTTATCCTTAATCAGAACTGTTTCTTAAATAGTTTCCTCCAACTACAAGATTAATTGTAGGGATGGATGAATGAGTGAATGAACGGATGGATGAAGTATGGCTTCAAGAAAGCTTATCTTTAGAAAATAATTCACTCCTATGCACTTAAGTTGGGAAAACTAACTTTAATTAAAGCAGCTCTGCCAGTTCACAGGACACTAGACACAAGTCTCTCAAGGGTAAGTTTACATCAAAGCTTACTACGTATGTTAATTTTGAATGACCAAGACATTACTGTTTTGAAATAGAGTTGCCAAGGAGAAACAAAATACCCACTGCTAAAGCTCAATTCCTTTTCTGTAGTTGTTTCTAATAAGTACACAGGAACCTCAAAATAGCCAAAGGGAGGAAAAAGCCCTCAACTGCTAACAGCATATTAACAAAGTATAGAAACGAAAGACACTTTTCTTTGGATTTCAGCCTTGTCATTTCCAATTTTCTGCTCCTTGGACATGCTTGTATTCAAATTCTGGAACATCTATTCAGCATATCAATCCTAATTAGGCAATCTGGGTCTGGAAAGGATGAGAGCTGGGTCATTTGCATAATTTAATCATAAATACTCAGTGATACATATTTCCAAATGCATTTGTACAATTATCTTTTCATCCTTGGGGCAATGGTATTAATATGATTAGGCAATATTTCTGGAAGAAAACAGACAAGTATGCACTCTTTTTAACTGCAGCTTAAGGCGATATGAAAAATTAATTAATTTCTGAAGAAAATCAATTTCTCTACGTGACCACATTAGACATCACTAAACCAAGACTCAGAAGAAGCCTCTCTCAATCACTACATTCTATTAGCCCTCCTAAATTCTGATTAGTATGTGAACAGTTCAATAGAAAAACTGTAATGTATCAAAGAGCATCTTAAATTGTGAGGGGATCTGCTCACTTTCCTGTCCAACATTCCTCTCTCTTTTACTTAAAGGCATTGTTATTTAACCAGTCAATGAGAAGTCTGTGCTTTTGGTGTGAACTCATCTTGAGTGATCTTTTATTAATGTACATTAAGCAATTTCAAGGACAACAGGATAAGGTTACTTCTGAAATGCGTTTTCAAGAAAGGGATTTATATTCTTCTAAAATAATCGTAACTCACAGGAGAGTGTTTATCAGGGGAAAAAACAGATAAGCTAAGTCATTTTGAAAGTACTGCTGTCACAGGAAAGCATTGTCACATTCTTTGTAGGGACAGAAGAACCCAGGTGGCTAATCTGATTTTTAAAAAGAGATTCTGCTTTGTATGTTAATTAGTGACAAAGAAAGAAGTGGCATTTGTGAGTTTAAATGCACTATTCTTTCCTTTATAATCAAGTAAAAAAGTAGAAATTACTGCATGCAAATATTCAATATTCATTTAATTTACATAAAGGTGCTTGAACAAATTTTTGATTCTAACAAGCTCATTTTTCATGCGTTTTGTCTTTCATCCTAATCTAGCATCTGTCATTCCTTTTTGAAGTTATTATCGGCCCAATTCCCTCTTGGACATGGTTGCTGGGTGACCGGTATCTTAGCACCCACTTTGACAGGAACAGATGTGAATCTGATCAAGAGATTTCCCAGGGGTACCTGAAATCACAAACAACTTTTGTGAAAAACAAACAGCATTCCTGTCATGGGTCCTTATTCAGTCCACTCCCCAAAACAAAAAAGCAAGAAAGTTTACTCCAGATCAAATGTAGCATTCTAATTTTGTTTCCTAAACATGGAATAAAACACTTTAATAAAAATGGAGTATATTTTCACACTTTGGAAATGAGAAACTCTAATCAAAACACCAGAAATTTAAAACCCAGGATTTGTTTCGATCTTGGCTAAATGCTGATAGGTAGATTTAATAGTAAATGGTTCCTATTTTCTTTACAATTCCATGTAAACTTTTCCCAGATAGAAAAAAAAGGGGTCATTAAAAGGAAAGTTCAGATGACGAGGATATTTATGGAGAGAGAATTAGTTTGCTGTCTGAGATATATATATAGTCTAAATAGATGTAGATGCCTGAGTATTATAAGCATTATTCCACTTTTAGAGAATTTTCCAAAAAGGTAAATTTTCTCTCTTTTCTTTTTTTTGTACACTGTTACAGAGAAATTTTTTTACAAAAAAAAAAAAAAAAAAAGATGTTCTTTTGTTTTTCTCAGACCACATTGTATGGGTATCATCAATCATTATTATTGAAAATTGGAGTTTCAGAGAGCCATGGAAGACAAAAAGAAAAGTTTGAGAAACTTCCTATCACTGGCACTGCAAAGTCAGAAGAGGCTGCCTTCCCAGTAGTATATTAATCTCAACTTCAGCAAACTTAGCATCTCTCTTCTCCCTTTCTTCCATCATAGTTAAAAATCACACAGCCAGCAAAGAAAACGCTTAAATCAAACAGAAAACCAGATACTGGTATTCTATAAGGATGGAATTAAGGGGATTTCAGGCAATGTTCCCATCACTGGTGCAGTGTTTCAACTTCTTTCAAAGGGTAAGCACCAAGGCGGTGCTGAAGAGCTGTTAGCTTCCCATGGAAGTGCTATGTCACATAACAGGTCAAAATTAAGTAAATAATGTGTGTTTATCACCACAAATAGTGTTCCCTTAGTGAGCAAGAGTTACGCTGAAGAAGATAATAAATGGCATATTATATGTGAGAAATTTCTATATCTCCATACCTTTACTCAGAAGTGCTTCATTACAGAAAAGTAACCTAATCTAGAAGGCTTTATGTATATTAACTACAAAAGAAGCAAATGATGTCCCAGATTCCCTTTTGATTTTAAACTGGAAAAGGGATGTGATCATGCAAACTTCAAAGTCTGATGATGAAATGGCTGAAACGATCTACTGGTCCCAGCATTTGTGTGATTCTGTACCCTGTAACCATGTTGTAGTGTAGAGTTGTTAGTGAATAAGAAGTCAAACATTCTAAGAGTAAGCAGGCTTTCACGTCTCTGTATCCCCTCGGGAGCAAGGAGATTGTGACGCTACACATAGCACTCACACATGTATCAGTCACACATGTGAATATGCCACACAGTATTCGGGTACTCCAGACACTAAGTAGACTATGAAAATTGAGTCTCTGTTCTTTTTCTATGAACCAATTGTCGCCTTTAGATTTTCATGCTGAACCTATTCCATACGCTAAAGTAAAGCCAACTGAAATACAATGTCTGTGCACTCCAGGGACTAGTGACCATATTCAGTTGTTCCTAATGGAGACAAAACTAGGTCCTTTAGAAACTCCTCTGGGCATTGCAACTCAAAGAAAATAAAATTGTGCCCATTTAGAATGTGACACTAGGAAAGTGAAACAAAATTAGTACAAAATCCTTATTCTTGAGACTTATAGAAGTTAAGAAAAACATCCTTTTAAAATATTTTGTTCCACTTAGGTTAGCTCACTGCCTGAGGGAAATTAAATTCACAAGAAACTTGTTCATATTCTAATTAAATAAATTTGGATTTTAGTTCCTTAAAACTAGGAAGTATACACTAAAGACATATTTTATTTTCAATAATCAACACTATAATAACATGAATAAACTTAAAGAGCTTCAAATTTTTGAGTATTTAGTCTTAATTAAATTTACTAATGGGTGATTTTTTTTTTAATTTCCTAAGCATATCAGGTTCCCTAATATGGTAGTCAAACAGGTGTTAAAAAAAATCAAATTTGACCCAGAAGGCTCCAATATTAAGGTTTGCATTAGGATCAGTTCGTTGTTTTCCCATGGGGTAACTTGTATAAATGTAATTCTATGGTTTCATAAAAGCAGGTCAAGCTCCCATCCCTGGGGGTCTTTGGGCAATTTTAAGCATGGAAGCACTGTTCCTGGCTACAAGTTCAAATCTGCATGTCCTGTCAATGGTGTGAAGAAGAAAAAAAGCAGAGAAAAGCAGGCATGCAATCATCTCTGGTTATTCTTATCACTTGTCAGTCAATCCTGAGAAGTCAGAATAAAGGCATCAGAGTTCTCAAGCCATAGACTGTTAGGAAGCCACTCCACTTACTTACCACTTTTCCTTCTAACATATGGCAAGTCAGAAGATGTGAAATGGGAGGCTGCAAGTATTCATTTCTATTTGAATAACCAACTGAAAAGATGAACTCCCTGTAGATTCAATAGGCCTAAAGTTTATCTACTATGTGCAGTTTTGGGTGGTATCGTTTGTAATTCTAGACTCTTAGATGAAGTTGAAAAATTTAAATGGACAAAGTTTTTTTTTTCTAATAAGCATCTTTCGATCTTGCAAAAAATAAAGTATGCATACTTGCACTTTTACCACTGGTGTAATGACTTGACAAGTGCCATGGAATGATTGAGAAAGTGATTGATTTCAATTTATCTGGATCTTTACCAAGTGTTTTCAAAGACAATTACAGTCTGGGGCAAGAAGTGGTAATATGCATCTCCTTATGTAGACACGAAGATTAACCCACTGACCTCCTCCTCGGCTCAGCTCACTGATGGCAAAGCCTTTAAAGAAGCTACTTCTCTTCAGGTTATGAAGTTATTGTCTTACAATGTATCCACTGGTTCTTAGAGATAAGCTTTCTCTAAAGTCCAAAGTGGAATGAAGCATACCAACAAAAACTTTGAAGCAAGAACAAACACATTTATTTAGTGTTATTAAGAAATGCTTAGACTTTTTCCTCTAATAATTTAATATATATTTATACAAATAATTTTCAACACTGCACTCTAAATAGAAAAGGAACAGTACATTTTATTCATCATAAAAATAAATACTGAGAATGCATTAAGTTTTAGCTATTGTCCTAAAAGTGTTGTACCCTTGTAATTTTAATTGCATTTAAAATATATAAGTGCAAATAACTTCTTCTTTATTCTAAAATTAAGTTCAAATTTCTTGGCAAATAAATGTGTAAACTAAACTATGATTTGAAAATGTATTTTATGCTTTGATGAATTATAAACAAGAGAACTAAGAAAAATTCTAGAATAGGTCATTTATCCTCTGGCCTATGTTCAATGGTTGCAAATATGCACATGCACATATATGTAAAGGTTTTATCTAAACATATCATAGTTATTTGCATCATCGACATTGACATCAAATGGAATAAAATTCACATAAATAAAAATATCCATCACAGATATCTCATAGGTACACCTGCTGTACATGCAAGACTATCTAGCCTTGTATGGCTGGCAGTGTGAAAAATAAAAGTGTTTTAAGACATTTTCTTAAAGTTCAAAGGTCTGTAAACCTAACAGGTGTATAACTCAAGAAATATCCCTTCTGATAATAAGGTTAAATAAAGTTTAAATATTTAAAATGTGAAATAAGAATAGAGTTGAAATTATCAGCAGATTTTGTCATAGCTGTAATGAACTCAAAAGTTTCAGCTTCAAGTCATTTACTTGATTGGCACATCCATGGAACGTCTTTAAAATAACAATGCTATTCTTAGTACAGTCTCTTAATTGTTAATAAAATCGCAGAATATTATTTATGATTTTAGGAAAATACTTCACATGCCAAGTGAATAAAATACTTCTTGATTAACATTAACATTGATTCTGTTAAGATGTGGTCAGTAAACCTTAACTTAAATTATTTACCCCAGGAATTTCTGTTTCCATTCAGTACTTGCCTTTCAGCTGGCCAAATTCCTGAGAAATA
This sequence comes from Dicrostonyx torquatus, assembly GCA_028555095.1. Lineage (NCBI taxonomy): Eukaryota > Metazoa > Chordata > Mammalia > Rodentia > Cricetidae > Dicrostonyx > Dicrostonyx torquatus. The sequence continues at coordinate 1,902,832 of JAQHUG010000036.1, forward strand.
ATTTGGTAGCCCTTGCTAAAACAGTGAGACTCCTTTTTTTCCTATTGTGATGGAAAAAGTAGCCTAACTGTTTAGAAATACTCGATGCTATATAAAGCCAAAGACAATCTGACATTGTGAATTGTTCGTACTTTGTATTTACTTTGTTTGCTTCTACTGAAGAAAGATTTCACTATCCAAGGTGACTCATAAATTGCAACCTGTACCCTCCTGACTCTTTCAGTGTTCACTCAGTGAAAACCGTACTTGAATAGTACAGCAGACAAATCTTTGTCCAACAAATACACTCTTCAAATTTCTCTGCTCGACTTTAAATGCTTTACATATGGAAACAATACTGCACAAAAATTCTCCTGAACTTACTCCTCTTATCTAGGTAAAACTGTGTATACCTTGACCAGTATTGCTCTCAGCTTCTGGCAAGCACCTACCTAATGTGCTCTTCTAAGAACAATCTTTAAGATTCCATATGCAACTTAACTAATTATAACATTTGTCTTTCTGTGCCTGGCTTATTTCAGTTGAACAACTTTCTAGAAATGTGGGTGCTGCCCAGACGATGGGGGTTTTAAATGCTTCACTTAGATTCCTATCTCTGTCCAGGACTCATCATTGCTCTCTAAAGCTGTTTTCCAGAGTAACTGATTGTTTTCACTGCCTGTTGTGCTGTGTAGTTTAGGATACTTCCTCACAATTATATTTCCAAAAAAAGAATTAAAAGCAATTAAATGACACTGAGTTTTCTAGTTTAAAAAATTGACTTATACAACTTGCGATCAAATTTCCGATGTTTAAAAAACACAAAAGAATTCCAGATTGAAATATTGGACCCATTCGAAGTCATTTGGGATCAGGTAAGAAGACTGCAGTCTTAATAAAATTCATCCATTGACAAGTCTCATATTTAATCTAGAAGAACCTAAAGATGAATTTCTTAATTGGGAAATTGAGAATGTAGCTTCTTACGCAAAAATCCGTCAGAGGATACCATGACAATTTCAATGCACCTGGCTTGAAGTCCTTGACTTGGATGATGTGCTAACTTGGATCATTTTCTCATATGATTGGATGCTTATTTGTAGGTAGACACTTATGCATACAGTTAATCACTCACTGCCTACAGCTAGGGAACAATGAGCACACACTTAACAGACCATCAGAACACTTTGAAATGAATAAATGTGTGTGTGTGTGTGTTTGTCAATCAGTGTTTTGTCAATGATAGCTTATTACAACAAACTGAATATCTTATCCTGGATGTACCTAGTTTTCAAAATATCATTTTGTTAATGGATATACTCTTCTAACAAAACCATCTGTGTATGAAACACATCTTTAAAAAAGCAATTAGCCAATAAGAAACCCTTTTTTAAAAACTAGCTATTATGCCATAAAAATACTTCTAAAATTTAGAAGAAAAGTAAATACATTTTAATATCTTATGGATTTGGGTTTGCAGAAAGTCTCTGCTAGGCCTGAGGTAAATGTATCAGTTTAGAAAACAGTCTTTGATACTGCTCTTCTTTAAGCTCAATTAAGTGGTTTTGTTTTTTAATTGAACATTTCTGGCTTTGACCAACAATGAACACAAAAAACATTATGATAAAGAAGCATTTCTATGTTTTCTCAAAGGCTGAAAATATAAATGCAGTCTTATCTAGAATACTTAAGTTGGGCATTCTTATAAGTAATTATTCTTATACACAAATATCTCAAACTGACCAATCAGAATCTACCTCAGAATAGAAAGTGGTACATGCTAGCCAATGGTAATCCCATTTTGGTTTTTGTAACAATTTAAATATAAAATTATGGCACTTTGAGTGAACCACATTTTAAACACTCAGAGAGTTCTTAACAACTTCATATTCCCTGCCATTTCCAAAGCATATAATTTGATGTGACAGTTTTGTGTTGACAGCCTGAAAATGATAGCTTTGAAAAATAAAATTCAGACAAAGTTTTGAAGTGTAGCAAAGAACCTAAAACATACTTACGATCAAAATATTTCATTAAAAGCGGTAAACTCACCTGTACCTACTGAGAAGGCAGGTTTCAAACTGTTTTCTTCATGCAAACATTCAAAGGGAGACAATCTACAACCTGTGAAAAACCCACTTCCTACTAGATTTTACAAAGGCTGTATTTTGTTTTGCTAATACAACGCCATAAAAACAACTATTTTACATGATTGGCAAAGAGAATTGTAGGAAACAATTGAATAAAAGGACTTGAGAAGGAAATAGAAGACTGATTGATAGTCGAATCACATAGTGTTCTTCAAATGACAACTACTTGGTTGCACATTAAGCTAATTTGCAAATGCTACTTACATTCCAGAAGCTAAACATCAAATGAGAAACAATAAAGCATATTCTGTTTTTGTATGTTGGTGAATCACACATAGTAAATCGCCAAAGAAAGGAGTGATTTATGCTTAAATCCTGCCAAGACTTTAATCAATATTGGGTGTCACATCCCAGGGGACTGGAGGAGGTAAGTGAGGCAAAGAGAGGGTGTCTAACATTGTCTCACTAATTTACATGCAACCCCGTGAAATGCAGAAGCAAAAAAAAAAAGACAACAGCAGGCATTCACTAATAAGGAGGTGATTTTAAAAATCTATATCAAATTTATTAAATGTTGTGTAAGTAAACTGGGCATGGGGGCTACCATTCATTCTAGATAATATTTTAAGCTTTACAAATGAGATATTATTTGTGGAAATCAAGCTTATTGTATCATAACATTGACCAAAAGTGTATTTTTCTAAAAGTCAAATAATTTATAACCATGTGCATTTTTGACAATATTTATTATACTCAAGACTAATTTCAAGGAAGAAAACAGAATAAATAAATATTATTTATATATCTATAAAACTTATAGTCTACACTACAAGTTGATCAATATCAATCAATCTTAAGGTGATTTTCTCTTATCTCATTCATATATTTTCTATTAAACTATAGTTGTCTAACATTTGTAAACCAGAAAGAAATAAGTTGGAAAACCAAACTAGCATTCATATTTTATGGCTTGGTCATCTAATCATGTCCGCTTCTTTTTGAAATGTTATAGAATGAGACACTTGGTTTTATAGGAAGCATTAATCTACCATAACACAAAAATTCAAAAGCATAGTTTCTGCGTATGAAATAATTCTTGAATTTCTCTGTGCCAAGTGTCATGATTGTCTATAAGAAGTGAGTGAATCTGGATTTGGATTAAAAGTCCCACGTGAATGCAAAGCAGGCAACGAGGAAAACATTAAGTAAATACTGCCCCATCTTTCTATCCTTATTAAAATCCCTGACAAGAAAAATAGAGCAAAAAGTTAAGGGAAAATGTGTTTCTTACACTAAAACTATATTCAAATATGACCCAGAAACCTATAACGCTTGGCAAATATTCCAATTTATGTTCATGGATAGTGTCTGCTTTAAGGGTAAAAAAATGCTTTTATGAATATATGTGCATGCCTGTGAAAGGTTAGACATAAGGCAATTTAAGTTAAAAATAAATAAATAAAACCTCCGCAAATCTCGGGCTACATAGAAGCCTAATCATAGTCTGGCTTCCAAGATACAGAGACAAAATCATCTTCTGGCAATAATAAGAATGCAAGCATTTCAGATAACATGATGCAAGAGCCACTTTTTGTTACATGAATTCACAGAAAAATCGAACGTTAGCCCAAATCTACAAACAAGCAATGGACTGACACAACCGGACTTGACCATGTACATAATTACTTTTCTTGTTGTTGTTATTTAATGGTTAGCAGTTAATTAACTGACCTCTGTTGCAACAGCCAAGTTCAGACAACTAATGTTTAGTTTTAAAATAATAATTGGAGGAAACAGACCAAGGTCAGACTTTGCCTTTTAACAACTTTTAAATGTGTTTCCTTACATTTTCTTTCATGTCGGAGACCTATACGTTTTAGCTTCACTGTCTAGAAGGTGATGGTGCCTTTTTTCATCTCCTAGTGGTAGTGACAGATGGCCTCAACATTTACTCTAATCTTCATAGAGAGCATACTAATTCAATAGCCCCAAGCAAATTAAATCGACTTGAAGATTTGCTACTGTTCCTGAGTCACTCTCAAGAAGTTTATTAGCGTTTCTTTCCTTTAACATCACTTTGGTTCCTAAAATTCCCTGAAATTTATATATTGCTAAGAGTCCTTAATAGATATACATCTGTAAGCAGCTGAGAATAATTCTCCCCCCCCAGTGTATCTATACAACTAAACATATGCTGGTAATTTTATTACTGCTACATCTTCAATAATACAATGCAAATTTACCCTTGGTCTGTTAAAAACCCTGGACAGAAAGAAGCGGGGTAAAGAAGTCACTCTCATCTTGATTCATAAAAACAAAATCTTAACACCAAAGCATAAATTAGATTTAAATGAAAAAGCAAATTTAGTTTTTTGAGTTCAAGATACAAAACATTCAGGGTATTGCTTTCAAAATGAAGAGATGAAAGGGTAAGCTTATTAATTATCATTAAAATAGTAATGTGCTTTATGCAAATTGTATATTTGGTGAGAGAAAGTTCAAATGTATTTTCCCATTCCTTAGCCTGTGGCAGAATTCAGAGAAACTATGCAGGTATCTACGCACACCTTCTCAGGTTAACCTGCAGAATTTCCATGTATTTAGGTTAAGCAGGTTTTTCAGTTGATATAAAATCAAGATATAATAGTCAATCAACACTTCCCATGCTTAAGAACAGTTTGAAGTAGGACCTTAGAACAATACATTCAATCACAAATATTAAGGCCAAGTGAAATGTAATTGAGGTACAGATGGGGTATTTTAAAAGGGATAAACAGTTCCACTGGGTTTAACTTATCTTTGGCCTTGCAGTTTAAGACTCTAGAACTGCTGTGAGCCTCTGAGAAGGAAAACTGTAAGGAAGCAGAAGAGGATGAGGAGGAAGACCAAAAGGAGGAGGAGGAGGAAGGAAAGTAAAAAGCAAACTTAAAGAAGAAATGGTAACTTCAAGACTACCCTCCAATTATGTAACTTCCATTTCGTTTTAGAATGTATAACATCACATAGTTGTAAGGAATTCTCACTGTGGGGTGTGTGTGTGTNAGAGAGAGAGAGAGAGAGAGAGAGAGAGAGAGAGAGAGAGAGAGAGAGAGAGAGAGAGGACACACACACATACATGCGAGCGTGCACACACACATACACAAGGGAAACACGCGCGCGCACACTCACACACACATTCACGCACACGGAGACCCCTCCCCTACACAAGCTTCCCTCTGGGATTTCGGGGCTGAACTCCCAGCGTGAACTCTCGGATCACCCCTGCTCTTCTTTCAGCCCCAGGTACTGTTCCCCTAATGACTTCTCAGCACCGCTCTTGGCTGCCAGACCACCGTCCTTTCTTCCTAGTGTACCCCCTACCCCTGAGCGCATCCCCCAGCTTCCGAACACTGTGGACTTAGGGTCACGACCTCCCTCCTCCCCTATAGGTGCCCAGAGGCTTCCGGAGGAACCATGACCCAGGAGTATACACGCGGGCAGTAGCGCCCAGACAGGGTGCTGGTCGCCAGCACGCCCAGGAAAGGGTTGCGACTCCTGGGAAGGTGCCTTCTTTCTGCTCCCCACTCTCTATATCCCAAGAGCCGAGGCAGCCGATCCCGAAAGCCCTGGGGAGCATCGGGAAGACCCGGCCGGCACAGAGCGGTGCGAACTTGTCCAGGAGGTCGGGTTAAGGAGACTAGCCTTGGGGACTCAGAGGAGAGGGCCGCGCTCGTCCAGACGCGCAGCTCGCGGACGCGAGGAGCGGGCAGCGATGGGAACCGAGTGAGGGAAGGGATAGGAGGAGGGTGGGAAAGGACCGGGGCGACGGGAGGTTCCCCTCCGCTCTTTACCTGGCATTGGTGCAGTCATTGTAGAGGGTCTCGAAGTCCTTCCTGGAGATGAGTTTGCAGCGGTTCACTCCGGGCTGGATGGCCCCCAGTCCCCTCAGGATGCGAACCTGTTCCACATTGCACACCACCGGCGTGATCTCCAGCCGCTTCAGCTTGGTGTAGACGGTGTGCAAGCCCCCCACCAAGTGCTTCAGAAACAGGTCGAAAGCCTGGGGCAAGCAGATGAGCTCGCAGCCCTCCACCGTGAAGGAAGCCACTTTGGCCCCCCTCAGATCCACCATTTTGCACTCATTATTCTGGGGGGTGTTTTCCACTGGGGATGGGGTTGAGTACACAGGTTTCCCGGGGAGGGGGCCGCAGCTGCTGCTGCTACTGCTGCTGCTGCTGCTACTGCTGCTGCTGCTACTGCTGCTGCTACTACTGCTGCTGCTGCTGCTGCTGCTGCCGGTGCTCGCGGTGATGGGGGTGCTGGAGGCGCCGCCGCCGCCAGCGCTAATGCCGCCGCCGCCGTTCCCGGCCGCCAGGCTGGGGTTGCAGTTGCTCCCGCCGCCGCCGCCTCCGTTGCCGCCGCTGCCACCGCCGCCTCCGCTGCCGCCGCCGCCACCACCAGGAGAGGTGACTGTGGCCACCGCCGAAGAAGAACCAGAAGAGGTGATGGGCTCCGGCCGGAACAGAGTTGGCCCAGACGACGCCGGGGGTCCGATGGACGGAGTCGGAGACGAGGTCGCCGAGGAGGTGGAGGTGGTGGTGCCAGAGGAGGAAGCAGACGTGGAGATCGGGGGTTGAGGGGGGACCAGCTGGGTCGGAGGGATCAAAGCCGCCGGCACTGCCATGGTCACATATAAGGGGAAACAGAAGGAGGAGAAGCGAGGGGGAAAAGTTGCCACACACCCCCCCAGAGGGGAAGGGGGAGAGAGAGGGACAAGGATCGAGAGGGGCAGCGACAAGAACCACTCTAGGAAGGAACCCGGGCTGGAGAAAGACAGAGAGAGAGGAGAAAATGAGGTGAGGGTAAGAAAGAGCGAGCGCAGGAGGGGCGAGCGCGAGAGGCGCTCGAGAGAGAAACGCACAAAAGTGTCCCGCAAGTCGAAATGCGAGTCCTCTCCCGGGGCTGGGATCGCGGGCTGCTCTGGAGGCGGGGGGTGACGGGAGGGTCGGCTGGTGGTATGTGGGTCCCGCTCTAGCACAAAGTTAAGGATGAAGGTGAAAAGGAGGAGCGTTGAGGGACTTGGGTTCTCCCTGGCAAGTACATTGATCAAAGATTGAGAGGGGAATGACAGAGAGAAAATGAGCTGAAAGTGCAGGCTGCCGGCTGGACGAGTTGTTGTTGTCACACGGTGCAGAGGGGAGGAGCTCCGGATACTTGAAATACCCTTTGAAGCCGCGAAAACCTCACTCACTAGTATTAACCCAAATTATCCAACCAGGAACTCGGAGCACAGACTCCGTGAGTCTGGGGTGGGGTGGGGGGTAGGAAAGGAGGGAGGATACAGGGAGAAAGGGTGGCAGGAAAGCCCTAGAAAAGCTGGGCTCCAGAGTGGTGCTCCCAGATAGAAAGAGAGAGAGAGAGAGAGAGAGAGAGAGAGAGAGAGAGAGAGAGAGAGAGAGAGAGAGAGAGAGATCTACTTCTCTCGCGTTGCTACCGTTACATTGCACGCCTTTCCATGAAGACTCAAGCTTACCCCCGCCCCACACACACCCCAAAAAGGTTCTGAGCAGTCGCCTGGCGCCTGAAAGAGCAGCGGCTTAGCTGCCAGCTTCACCTTCAGGGATTTAGGATAAAACAACCGCCCCCCCACCCCGCCCTCGTGCGCGTTTGTGCAACCACTTACAAAAGGAAACACATCCCCAGCTCATGACTGTTGAGCAATTATTTTCTGAGGAAAATTCACATGTAAGCAAAGAGTACTATCTTATGTAGCTAATGCTTTTCCTATTTTAAAATATTTAAATAAGGATAGAGAAATTTCAGGACAGTTTTCAAGTTGCGAGAAGAAAGTCGCTTAAGAATATTGGGGTGCTCCGAATAGAATTCCTTATTTCCTTGTAGACTTCGAAATACATTCTTGCCGTGAGATAGGTGGCTTAAAGAAACTTCCCTTTTACCCCCCAAAGACTGGTCACACATGCCTTCTATAATACCTAGAAATTTCGAAGAGATCAAGCGTCCTCGAGGATTAGAAAGTGAAATACAAAGACACACTGATGTTTCTTACCCAAAACTCTAATTAATTCACCTGTCTTGCACAGTAATCAACTATCTGTTATCCTTTAGTACCCAAGGCTAGTCGCTAGCATGTTATTTAAGTAACACAATAATTATGGGGTTTCTGTCATATTTGGAAAGTACTGCTACATCTGGGAGCGTCTCTTTTGGTTTGTCAGTGAGAAGGTGTTTGTAAACAATGCGAACAGAAACTAAGCTTCCTGGCTGTCTTGTAAAGAAAGAAGGGGTTGGGCTTTTGAGCTGCCTGAGGGGACCCCGTCTTGCGTCCCCCCCCCCACCTTGTCTTCTCTAACTTGTTGCATGAAGGTGTTTATCCGGGGGTGTTTGACCAGCATATGATTTGAGCATAGGTCACGTCTGCATGTTGATTATATCTCTAGGAATCTAGAGTAGTTAGGTTTTGAACCTGGCCATACACGTTCAGAGATTTCTTGAGATGCAAAGGAAGAAACTAGCATTGGAGCGATTTTAAAAACTATTATAGCAGGCTTAGAGTTTTGAGAAATTTTATGGTGGTGCTTTTGTCACTTTTTTCTTTATCTTTTTAAGCCATTAAAGTCTTTGAAGTGTAGTGTCAAAAGGTACAGGAAACCTCTAAAAAGAAATGTGACACTATTGACTTGCTTTTTAATGCTAAACTTTTAGGGGCAAAATAAAAGTTTATTTTATTTTGCATTGGGAGGCTTTCTGAAAGTGTAAGGACTCAGAAAATTATTGCTTAAAAGTTTATAAACTTCCACAAAGATGTGTGAAGTTTTCAGAGTTGTTTGTCCTAGATAACCATTGCGTTTTTTTAACATGCTGAGATGAGGGGGTTTGTTAGGTTTACATTTATCAAGTAGGGATTCAGTATATATCACAAATTTCAAGATACAGTTTAGAAACATTTCCAGTTTTTCAAAATGTCAAATTACTGTAGGCGTGAACTGCAACACTGAAAAAGTGTTAAACTCTAAAAGAAAAAAAAAACAAATTCACTTTTGAATGCCATTCCCAACTTTAATAAACTCCAGTGTGTTTTTAAAATGCCACATTATGTAGTGTTTCCAGCCTGCATGCACACATCGGTTTCTAGTCCTACAAATAGAAAGGGGGAGTTCAATGCCCAGAATCTGACCTTACCATTCTCCTTCCATTTCCTCAAACTATCACTCATCCACAATCCGCCACACTCTAGAGGAACAAACAGGATGCAGACCAAGCCATAATCCCACCTTTCTTCCAGTCAACTTCAAATTTTCTGAAGAGTAACGTGTGCTCCTAGCACATGCTTCTCTTAGAAGAGAGGCTTGCCAGCATATTCCTCTACCTAGAAGGTACTCCTCCCCTCCCCCACCTCAGGTTTCTCAACCTTTTCAAAGACCCCCCCCACTTGCTCCTTAGATCAAACAATAGGGTTAGAAAAGTCAATGTTGCAAAACAAAATAGACCGGAAGCAAAACTCCTGAAGACATATATTTTATTCATCTTCTTTCCTACTTTTGGAGATAATTCTTTCCTGCTATGAAGAAGGCAAATCGCATTTAACACGGCACATAGATCAACTTAAGAAAGGTTTGAGATTCTCACTCCATGGCAAATTTAGCCTTGAGAGCTTTTGTATTGTTTATTGTTTTACATCTCATGTTATTTAGGGTACTCTTGGTCCATCTCGTCTTTCCTAACCTTCATTCAATTTGCATAAGCAAAACTCAAAGTACTGTAACTGATATTAGAAAATTCTCCCTGTGTTTTCTGAAGACGTATTGTGCTGAAATCAATAAGACTGTTTAAAATTCAAAGACCTGCAAATCGCTCTGTTTGTCCTTTGATAGGGCCTGTGCTGATTAAAATGCTACCAAGAAAGCTTAATTGCTGCACTAATTAAGAAGTCTTTAATTTCTTTCCTAGGATATCGTTTGAAGCTTAGCTTGTACAGTTCAGGGAAGGTATTTTCTTCCCTCCTTCTGCCCTCTTCTGGCCCCTCCTCTCCCCTCCCCCACCTTTTCCCCATTTGAGGAGACCCGTAAGAATGGGAACTAATAAAAAGAATGGTCTCATCAACTATTACTTAACAAAAATTGGCACAGGATGCAGGCAGAGTTCAGCGCAGTACGAAATGCAGTTTTGAGAAGAGCTGTATCTTTGCAGAAGACAGTGAGAATCCAAAGTAGCTGTGGCAGCTAAAGTCGCGGTGATTACCTGAATGACAACAGGCACTTTAGTGATGATGAGGGCGACCTATTTGGTTAAAAGGCTCAGTGGCGAATAGGGACACATAAAAACACACTTTCACAACCTGTGGTTTCAAAAGGGAAGAATAATGTGTAAAAAGATGGACTTGTAGTTGGGAATTGGTAAGTATCATTTTATTTGAGTATAAAGGGTAGATCTGTGGGGATTTATATTTGACCCTTCTATAACTCAAGGAAGCACAGAACTGTATTACATCTATTCCGTTCTTTTCTATTGACATGTTGTATTCAGTGATTTCTCAAGTGGGGAAACTGACTAAATGATTTCACTAAGCTTTCTCTAAAATCAATAGTCATTTTTTTAGGTTTATTCATGCTGTATTATAATTCTGGTAAATGGCTGCGAAGAAGAAGATTGTAAGAAAGATACAAATATTGACAGATAAGTCGTGTCTTCATTCTTCAGAGTTTCTTATAGCAACTGGTACAGTGGATTTTTAAAAAATGTAAATTATTTCTAACAAAATACAGAAACAGAGTAACTGGAAGACAATGTATATTTGAGTATGTTCCTTTAATATCTCACAATGTTCTGAAAGCTTTGAATTTATTGGATTTTTATGGCATTTCTAAATGAGAGAGAAGCGATTTGGGCATATATGAAAAGGCGGACACCAGGAGGGCAGTGTGAAAGGCTCATTATGATTTTATTCTTTTAATTTTTCTCAAGCTCCATGAGGGGCATGTATGTTCGACATTACAAATGTATGCTATAGATCTATACTGAATTCCTTACAGTGACAGGACAAGGGGAAAGCATGGTTAATAGATTCAAAGGCAGATTTACCATTCTGAGCACGACGTCACTCTAATTATGTTTACTCTAATTGAAAGCAAGGGTTTTTTTTTTTTGAATCTGAAATTACTTTCAGATTTTTTTTTTAAAATAATGCGAGTGGATCAAATGTTGATCACAACCATTTCAATCTTTCAAAATGTATTGGAAAATTAAATGAAAAGTAGAGTTTGGTACAAACAATGCCCCAGGGCAAAAAACAACTAACACTAGATTTTCCAGTCCAGCCATAACACAAATCAATTTGAGCACACTTCTATGGCCAGACTGCCAGATTGTTATGACTGCTAATTCACTCAATCAAAGAGTGCATTAGCACACCCGGCACAAACAGCTTTAACAATGGAGTGCCTTCTCAAGAATCCTAAGATACACCACCATGGCTAAGTAAAAGAGACCATTTTTACATCTGTGTCTTTACTAATGGACCTGTTTCCTTAATAGAATGTTTTTAAAAAGAAAAGACAAAGATAAACTTCAGTCATAGGTTTATTAAAGAGCTATCAGAGTTTGGCAAATCTAGAAAGATATCAGGGTACCAGTAGTTCACTGACTTTGTTAAATGTTTCTCAGGAGAGAGTCCAAAATTGATGTTTGCATTTCAGTAGTAAATCACTGAAGATGGAGAAATTATGCCAAGTAACTCTCTCAAGCCTTTTTAACTCAGACACACGGCCTTGCCAATCAACCCCTCAGATAAACCTTAACTACCTTAGGCACAGATTTCCAAACTTTTACAATTTCACCCCTTTCCCTCCCCATTTTCATGACTCTGCCTGACGTTTGGTGTCTTTCACGTCCCTAGTCACCCTTTCTGTTCAAACTTGCTACCTTTCCTTAAGAACCAGGAATGGGACTCTTATCTTCCTGTGGCATTCTTTAATGAAAAGCAGAGACTCCATTGATGAATTACCACAAAAGACGGAAGGTGGGAAGCTGAATATAGAAACATAACACCTTGAAGCACTGTGGCTTTAGGGTAACGGTTTTGATACTTAATGATGAAATGGTTAAAATGGCTGTAAGTAAAACTCACTATTCTATTGACAACAACAGGGAAATGCAGACATGCAGACTTAGTATGTAAGCTTCTTGACTGAGCATGGTAGTCATCTGTTTGCATTAATATAGATCCAATTACAAATGGTTCAGTAGGAGAACACTATTGCTTCCTCCTTTTAAGCCCTTTCTGCTTTTACAGAACAATGGTCACAGTGGTAGAAAATACTTTTCTGGTTATGTGGTGGACAATAAGAAATGTCCAAACTCAGATGAGCAAAGATATGGCAATGGCAAGAAGAAAAGTTAAAAAACAACAACAACAACAACAACAACAAATCATCATGGAGATCTTTTTCAGACTCTAAACTGCATCATTGTCAGGGCAAGTAGTCAGTTCTTTGGGATGAATTAGCTATGCTCCTATAAGTACCCATTTCCAGGTAAGAGTCCTCCATTTTATCTGTGGGGTGGTATGAAAGACTGCCTCTCCAAATAATCCTTACAGTAGAAAGCACACTAAGATTATGGTGAAGCTGAATGGTAGGAGGAAGCAGCAGCAACAATAATATAGATTCAAATTAGTTTCCTTCACCTCTTAAATCAGGCCATCATCCTGAAATTAATGGTAGACTGGACTACAGGGAAGCCAGACAGGCAGATATGTAAATCCCCTTTTTCATATGTGTTTCCTAGTTGTTGGGCATTTTTCTCTTTAAATAAACAAGAGATGTATTATGAGATGTAAATTACTTAAAAGATAAGCAGTTAGGAATACTGTGAGAACATTTTGTCTGTCCCTGTGCAAAGATAGGCTTAATATTGAGGAATAAATTATAGTATGCTTTATTATGATAGAAGAACATTGGTTGACTATATTAGTTTTGTTTTTTTAGTTGTTTTTTGTTGTTGTTGTTAAATGTTCTTAGTCTGTTTTTTTTTTTTCTTTTTGGTTGGTTCATGAAATCAAGGAAAAGGTCATCATCCAACAGGTAGTCTGTAAAACTGTTTTATTTCAAGAAAGATCTTCCAAGGATTTCTAAAAATGAATAAACTGTTCGTCTATTTATTACTTTCAGAACAAAGAGATTTTTTTTTAAAGTTGAAAGGACAACAATTGCTACCTCCTGGAAGCCTGATCTTGTATGTCAAGTTTCAGCCCAGAGCAAAATTTTACAACAAGTTATAAACCCCTGTAACAGAGGGTTTATTATAATGGAAGTGCTGACACAACCTTAACTATAGCGTTGTAAACGGCTATGCTATAATATCCATTAAGCAGAAAGAAAAATAAGCTGGCTGATCAATAATTTATACAAAGAGTACCAACTGCAGACATAATAACTGTAATGTTTGCAAAGCAATCTCTCCGCTCTCCAGGCTTAACAGTGAACACAAACTAGCAACGCTGTTAATTTCCAACTCCTACAGATAAGAATACAAACAAATTACTTAAAATTATATTTTGCTCAACACTTAGCATGCCTCAATGGGATAAAATAAAATTTAATTATGATGCAACTTGTGCCGGATGCAAGGCTGCTTTGTTTTCCAGCACATTTTATTATCAAAAGACGTTCATTTGGAACATCAATTACGGGGATATAGTATGTTTCAGTGAGTTTACTTGGGTCAGTCAGGTTCATCTAAGAGTTATTCAGACATCGAAACTGATTGACAATGCTTAACTTCAAAGGAAGTTACAGAGTCACCAGCTGAAATACAATACTGCATGCCCTGATCCAAGTTAACTGTCAGTAAAAACACACCTTGCCATTAGAGTTCATGGGAAAAAAGTCATTGGTTTGGAAATGTGGTCATCATTAGTATCCAGTGAACATGGGAGTGTTTTTTCAATGGGATACCTTGTCCTTGTGGGAACACCGTGTGACGTTTCTACCTAACAGACCTGAACCACAAAATGTGAGCACTGCTCTCATTTCTATAAAATTGTCAGTAGTTTTGTAGACATCGGTGTATATCTAGCAATTGCATCTTACGGTATCTAAATATGAAAACATTATGTTGATAACTTCATTTTTTAATGTTGACTTTAAGACAGAAGCACCTTTGATAGGAATTTAAGAAGATAGACTGGAGAATTCACGATTCCAAATTGTTCAAGAAACACCACTGGAAGCAGAAACAGACTGCTCTCGAGGCTCACATCCCGGCCAGTCTTTTTCTCTGTTCATTTCCTGGTGGTGGAATTGAAGGGTAGGGGGGATGTGGAGCCCAGCAGAATGAAGAGACTTTGCTATCGAAGCTGTAACATGGTGTATTACCCTGTGAGCGACTGCACTTGGAAGGAAACCAGTAATTTATATGAGAAGTGTTTAAGATTGCCTGCTCACCCAGTGATCCATGCCAGGTCAGTTTCAGTAATGTTAGAAAACAAAAGGAGGAGCAGATCGCTGGAAAAGAGACACCTTCCTTGCCTTAGGAACTTGCGAAGGGAAGCACTAAAATGCCATTTCCTCAATGAACTGACCATTACCATTTAAAATCCTGAGGGCTATGAGATTGGGTGTGGGGAGAAAGACTTTTTCTTTTGATTTAACGGGGCTCTGAAATGCTGGCTTTAAGGGGGAGGCATTTTGCTGTGATTGTATCACCGTCCTATGCTCCAGCAAAGATTACATCTTGAAATAGAGGGTGTACTTTGAAACAGTGAAATGGGGGCGGAGGAGAAGGTAGGCACAATGGCTCTCTAAATTCATTTGACCATTTTGAATGTAGACATTAACTGCTTTATTTGACCAGGACAATAGTAATGAAACTTTCTAATAATGTTGCCAGACTCATGTGAATAGATTTTTCTTAGATCAACTCCTCAACCTCCAGTCTTCATAAGAGGAATGTGGGCACTGCCAGCGTGCAAGGTAGGACTGGACATCTTCTGAGACCCCTTCGCTTCTATTCCAGATCTGAGTACGCCGCAGCCCCCCTCTTTATCACATGGGCACATGTTTCCCTCACATGCCTAAACTCATTTTAGATTTTAATGTTTCATCTTTATGTCTAAACATGTACATTTCCCATGTAATTCAGGCCTGTCATTTGCTGTCTAGTTCAAAATTCACCATATCCCAGGATTTTCCTCCATCCATGAGTTCCGGAGATTAGAACTCATGTTATCAGGCTTTCAGGCAAGCACCTCTCCCCAAGGAGCTAACCAACTAAGCCATCATTGCTGCCTCAACTCTGCATTTTAGTGATTTTTTTACCTTGTGCTCTGGCAGAGAAAATAATTATCTTACATTTTTACACTTGTTGATATGGTTCTTTCCAGGGCTCCTAAGCCAAGTTCACTCATTGTAGATGGTTGGTAGAAATGCTAAGAGCTTGACTATTGCTTAATAGATGTTACCTAGGTGATCGAAACAGCTTTTCCATGTGTTGTTCTCCATTTCCTTTGCCACCAAATGACACAAACTGCTTGTTCTTCATGTCATGCATGGTCTCGTTCAGACTAGACACACTGAAAACAAATGCTTATCCATTTGTCTTGCTACCTAGGGACAATTTTGGGAAAAATCTTGAAGTCAAAAATCTGGAAATACGACCAAGGTGGGTATCAAAGATTTGAAAGAATAGAGTCTTAGGCCAGTAAGCAGGACTTTCTGGGATCCACGCAGAAAGAACCATCTTTTCTTAGTCATCAGGAAAGGTGTTAAGGAGTCTTCACCAAGACTGAAAACAAGAGTACACCCTTTGTCACCTGAGGCTGTGAGGTAGATTTCTGGAGGCAACTTTATCTCCCACATGTGAGCAGCACACCAAGAGCATGTGTAAACGTTTGTAAGGCCTTTACTTTAAAGTCACTCTCACTTCAGTGTGCACAGCAATCTGTCATACAAAATACACTCAACTTTGCATGCTGTGTGTTGTTTGGTAAGTACACAAAGAATAAAAGGTTTCATCCTGAGCATCCCATCCTGGACAGTACCTGCCGTGTCATTGCTGTAACAGGACAGAGATTATTCAATCAGAACTGCAGACACTTAGCTGCTATTCCCTCAGTGACTCTGCCGTATATTCCAAGAGGCAGATGAATCCCTGTCTTCACGATTAGGGGCAATCTCTGAAATATTCTCCAAGGGGCTCTGTAGACAAACTCTCACTATGTGAGCATCAGCTCCATCTTTATACAGGACCCCTAATCTTCTGAAAAAAGAAAAGTGTCAAGTAGCAGTCTAGGAGAATGTCCCCTTATTGTCACATCTAGCTGAGTTGTAAGCTAAGGATTGGTTGTAAAGTGAAATAATCACTGATCGTCACCCCTGCCCCCAAGTATCTTCAGAAGAGATCTTTTTTGAGGAAGCAGAGATAAAATAGTTTTCATTTTTCATTTCAGCGTAAGGATAATGGAAAGGTAAAAGCCACACAGTTGGAACTACAGTTCTACTTCTCTGTGAGGCCTACATAGGTCCCCAGTGCCTGCTTCAAGGTAAGCACTCATGAGATACAATCCAGCATCACAGGGATGGATGATCGCTCCTGCACAAAAGACAATTCTAGAAACATTGAAAAATATTTAGCAGAAGTTTGATATGTATAATATACATTTAGAGTATAAGTCCCCAAGTTTCTTGAAAATGTTGTGACTTCCCTGACTTCCTTTGTTTAGGATACAGTCCTGCCCCCTGCCCCCCGACACCAAACACACCCCCATAAGTCACCTGTTGACATGCTCTGTGAAATTTGGCATGGTGTGCACTCTTAGCTTTTCTCTAGTCTTTTGCTAGCCCTAATCTGCTTTTCCTTGGGGAGCTATCTAGGCTCTTTCTCCAATTTTTCATCCTGATTTAAAGGAAGATCACTTTCTCTCAGCAGATGATTTAGGGAACACTCGCAGCTATTCCTAATAGAGCAATAGCAAGCTCTGCTGCTGCCCCCTTTAAACTGTCTGAACCACTTGGCTTTTCCAAGCGGTCTACTCTGTCTTTAGAGGGAAGCCGCAAAGTAAGGGAGACTTCAAAGAAGCCTTGATTTCTGGAAAGCTACAAAGTACAAGAAGCCACAGAACACCAGGGAATGTCAGCAAGGAAGCAAGAGCCCCTGGACAGGTGGACTTTCTAGGTACTCTCTTTTCTGCTGAGGAAGAGAATGGAGCTCTTTCTCCAAGAGCTAATTTAACTGATTTTGAAATAGGTTTGATTACAGCATTAGGACAAGCTTCAGCCTGCTGTTAACAGTGAGTTTTTGTCTTGTTTTCTTGCGAGTGAACTGATGGGACAAATTAGTTAAAGTCAATACTAAAGACGAAATCAACTTTCTATCAGTTGCTGGTAAGAAATCCAAAGATTTTGCTTAATACATTTGTAAAAGGACTAAGGCACAAACTGATTTTGGTAAGAAGGATGCATTTACACTTACTTGTTTGTAAATTTTGTCAATTCAAGTACAGAACAAACATATACTCAAATCCTCTAGTCTAGTAATAACAACTGGAAGTTTAATTAGTTCTGACAGTAAAATATTAACTGAAAATAGAGAATTAACAATACATGATTGATGAGCTTCATTGGAAATGTAGTATGTGTTAAGTGATATCTCTAACAAACATGCAGTATTTCACTTGAAAATATAAAGAAAAAAGATAGATCTCCCTTTTTTCTACCCTGATACTCAAAAATAACCATCATTAATACTTTGATTTTATTATTGAAAATACTTTCCTAAAAGCTCTCACTACTTGTTAGATTTCCTAAGAAGCCACCTAATCAGAAACTGTTAAGGCCAATATCCTAAAAATTATTTGTACATATTGGACTTACTTGCGTCATGTTTAGCCATCACAAAATGAAAACTGTTCCAAAATCAACATCAAACTACTGCTACATTTGAAGCCCTCTTGATGTGCACAGCTGTGCACAACGCTGACTTTGTGATGACACATTGTAAGGCAACATTTTCTATGGCATGGTTCTCTTGTTTTTACAGCATAATGTTTTCTTATTTTAGCGGTATGTTCTAAAATAAGATACTAAAATTTCACTTGATGATTCAGCTGTACACAAATGGCCACAAGAAATTGTTTTACATATGTACACAAGTTTATGAGCCAGTTTTAAGAATTCTTTTACATTTATTTAGAATTAGTCTAGGATGACTGTATTTCTGGTGTCTAAAAACACTTTATTGTTCCTGTGTAAGTAACTCTGTCCAAAAGCACTTACTAACTATAACAACACAACAAAGATGGGTTATGTCAACACTGTACTTTATCATTGGCCTTTGTTTTCCAATACAATGCTTTAAAAATATCCTCAGCTGCATAAAGGACATTGTTGCAAAGAGGCAGCTCAAAACTTGTCTTTCCCTTCTCTCTCATTGATCTGTTGCCTCTTAGGCAATATGAACAGCTGTCTCCAGCTCACCCACAAGCCAGCTGAACATAATAATAAGGTCCTGTTAGTATCCTGTATCTAGCAATGATTGGACAGAGGGTGTCAGCTCTTTTTCATTAAAGATAAGGTAACAAAGAAACCAGAAACTGGTTCATGAAAACAAGAGGAATTGCTGCCTTAAAGGTTCTTGCTCTGGTACCCACTGAGAGTCTCTTTCATATGGGTTTCAAATAAGGTGAAGGTGCCCTCTGTAGGAGACTTCCAGTAAATGCTGCTGTTTTTTTTTTTTTATTTAAGTGACATCAGACATGGTTCCCCCTCCCATCTAGCTTTCAAATAAATGAATAATCACAGAACTCTGCAAGAACACAAGTTTAAATTCTATAAATCTAAACAGGAAACACTAGCAAATCTAAAATCAGCTGTGTAAATCTAGAGAGTCTTCAAAACAACACGGAGCAATGAGAAAGCTACTCAGCACGTTAGCATCCTGTATTTACTGGATATAGTTCTGGAATGCATTTGTAAATTCAGAGGTGTTGTGAGAAACCGAAAGACAGGAGGTCCTGACATATCCGAGTGAACACTATAGCCACACAGAAGCAGCATCCACACACTGAACGATGCACACCATCTAATAAACACACCTCCCTGGAAGGTCTTCTCTTCCCTTCATACAAAGGTTACCATAATGCAGATTCATTATCAGTCCCACTGGGTAGTATATAGCTTGGTAAGAAATTGCTTTTGTTAGAATGCTCATGGAAAGAGATTAGCTATTTCATCAGATCTCTTGGGGCTGTTTGAAAATTTGGAGATTCTCTCTGTAATTTAAAATGTAAGTTAAAGCCAATATGAATAGACTAGGGAAAATCTCACAAATTAAACCTCTCCATCTGGAAGTTTCTTCATCATTCACTGCAAAAATGCAAAACTCAAATCACATTTATTCCAAGGAGGAGGGATTTCATCTGGGTTGATGCAATTGCAAGTATATCCGCGGCTTAATAATTAGGCATTTTTTTTGCAGAGGAGACTCTTTCTTTAATAGACTGCTTAGTGGTGTTTCAGACTTGATTTTGCATGGTATGTTCACCCCTGATGAATTTATGTCCATTTTTAAGAGAATGACTTGGGCCTCTATGGAATGTATACAGGAGAGTCTATTCTGGTCTGTAATGAAAGTTAGGGGACATTCAAGAAGGAATAGAAGTATAAGAGAGGGGACTAGTTATCTCTTTCTAGTATAAAATTGAATTTGTTCCAAACTACAAACTCAGACAACACTTTTTTTTTGTAAATCTGTCTGCATGGTGCCAGAACCAGGTTCTTATCTAAGCTCTGTTTACAGAGTAGCTACTGTGAACACATTTGTGTGTGGAGGTGTTCAAAGAGAATTGAACTTGATTTGGGGAGTCTTCCTCTGTCAATAGCCACTTTGTTCTCTGAGGAAGGATTTCTCAGTTGCCTCCAGAGCACTGATATGGCTAGTCTGGCTAGTTAGCCTCCTCTGGAGATCTGCTGTGTCCGACTTCCGAACACTGGGAATGTAGGTAGACAGCATTATCCATTCAGGATTTATTGAATTCAGGGGATCCAAATTTCAGACCAAGCATTTACTATGTGTATAAATGCCCTAACTCTTGAGTCACCTTCTCCAACCTAGTTATCCAACACATGTGCACACACACACACACACACACACACACACACACACACACACAGAGAGAGAGAGAGAGAGAGAGAGAGAAAGAGAGAGAGAGAGAGAGAGAGAGAGAGAGAGAGACTTGAGAGGTTAAAAACCTTTGTTTATCTAAGCTAGGATCTCTGTTCCTGTCCACAATAGGCTCCTTCTGACCTTCTGATGTGAGTTACTTTCCACCTGTCACTCTCATATTCAAAGTAGTTGTGACCCTGCCTTTCTACCAGAGCTGCCTACTGAATCCCCAGCCAGTCCTAACTCAGCAATCTGCTATCCTACTGGATGAGTGAGCATTGCTAAAGACTCTCCCACAGCGATGCCGACTGGTACCCTTAATTACTCATGACTCGTGCTTGTGAGCTTTAAAATTTAAGCTAGTTTATCCAGGAAAGGGGTCTGAATAAGCTCACATCATCACTTTAATGGAAGGTTAGGGCTCCAGTTAGTCTCCAGGGTGACTGAAACCAGAGATGCAGACACGCCATCAAATCAGCTCTGATCTCAGAAGACACACTTGTCATTGTGTCTTCAGTTTGTCTGGATTCTGCATAGCTAGGTTCATGTTCCTATCATCAGTCCTGGTCAGTTCCTTTAATTCCAGCAACAAAGATAGACCGTGCTTTGCCTCCTTGACACTCAAATTAGGAATCCAAGGAAAGGCACTTTTTGGGTTCTCTTGAAACAAATGTACATTTGTAGATGAGAAACTAGACGAGAAGAATATCATGTACTGGGGCTGGGATTAAAGGCAGGGCCATCAACTGCCCTCAAGGTCTGAGAATAGATGTGTGGGGTGAGAAGTGAAATGCATGGAGTTTAAAACCTGGTGTGCATGTGACCTGAATAAAAGTTGCCTTTCTCTACCTCAGTTTATTTGCTATGGAAAAGAGACAGTAGGTGCATCTACATCATTGCATCCTTGTGATGGCTAACTGAGCTACTATGTGGAATTTGGGATAATAGTTCCCTCAATTGTTAATAATAATTATATTGGGGCTTTAGGGTTGGTTCAGCTTGACTCAGAATCTCAAAACTTCCATTCTATGGCCAACAGGGCAAAGTAATTTGAAGGTTGGGTTTGAGGGACAGTCGTAACACTCAGGGCTCAGAAATGATTCAGAAGGTAAATGCTTTTACAAATGAAATAATGAAGTATGCTACAGAGACGAATCATCAGATGTCTAGTATACAGAAATGAAAAGTGTTGGAATGCACACCAAGGATGGAGTCCCGTGAGAATCCTGAGTGCCTGTGAGAAAACTCCAGGAAAACAAGTCTTGTGGTCTCAGTTTCTTCAAACCGCAAAATTATTCTTGCAATGTGCTTTCATGATCCTCTCAGGGGTAGCAGATAGGGGTGAGTTTGCTTCAGCAGTTGCTACTCATACGCCTCTGTGCGTAAAACATATTCTGCCATGTGACCTGTCCTTTGATTGTACAGTTTATACAAGTGACTGTTCTTAACTCTCAGAATATAAACTGTCTGATGCACTAAATAAAGTTGGCTACTGTGTGAGACTCAGCCCTCCTCATTTTTCAGGCCCCTCTCTCCCAGATTTATACCACAAATGAGAGAGGCAAACAAAAAGTATATAACCTCCAATGTCTGTGGAGGGTCACTAAACAATATTTTCCTGTGTGTTATTAACTAGGTCCATCTCTTCCCCCACGGTCAATTCTATTCTGTTTTATATTTTTCATCATGTGTTTGTATGTTTGTGTAGTACATGTGCATGTTTAAGAGCATTTTATACGCGTGTGTCTGTGTGCATGCATGCAATGTCAGTAGAGGGTGAACTCTGAGGTCAGGAAGCTTCTATCATTTTCTACCTTACTCTTTGAGGCAGGTGCTCTCAGTTCAACCCCAAGTTCTCCAATATACCTGTTCTAGTTAGCTAGCTTGTTTCTACCTTTGGAGCCCTGGAATTACAAGTGTGAGACCATCCCTATCCTGTATTTATTTGGTTCTATGGTCACAAAATCTGGCACCCATGCTTGTACATTCTAATCATTGAGCTGTTTCCTATGGACCTCTCAGAGATAGCTCTAAAACGTCAAGTGTTAAGCCACATCCTCAAATCTGCATCCTGTATTGACTCTCCCATTAGAGAAGGAACATTAAAATCACTGCCATTTCTTGTGTGATATGTCTCTTGGTTGACCTCTTCCTCTTAAAAATGACTATCAATCCAGCCTCTTACTCAAATATAGTCTACAATTTTGTTAGCAGCTATTGTGATAATCAGAGTCTATGCGTTTTCCTTGTCTATTTATTTTATTATTACTTAACTAGGACTGATCTGTTATGAAATCTATTGAGATTATTGCCAATAATTCTTTTTCTTAGATTATTCATTTAAACTTTTGATTAATCTTGTTTTCTACCTTAGTTAGGGAATAGTCAAAAAAGGTTAATATGCATATAAAACTTGTTTCCTCATTTGCTTCAATTTGGATACATCTGAAGCATGTATAAATTTAGAGGGACTTAAATGACCAAATATACTGCCTCAACTATGCTCGTATGAAAATGCAACTCAGAATATAATGGCTTAAAATATCTATTTCACTTGTCTTTTGTAGTGTTGAGAATTGAACTAAGGGCATTTCACTTGCATATGTCAGGCAGAAACTTGAGCACTGTATTTTGTGGGGTGAAGGGAGGCCTGGCATGACTGCTCTGACCTGGATCAGCTCAGGTAGGTATTCTAAGGGGCTTTGTTACTATCTGCTAACTGGGAAACTGAAATCATAATTGGGTGGAGGTTTCACCAGGCCACTGTGCTGGTTGTGAATAATTTGGGAAACAAACAATAGAAGATTAGTGATGGGGGATTCCCCTCTGTATGCTGTGAATATGTTTATTACCATTGGCTCATAAGGAAGCTTTTTCGACCAATGGCTTAGCAGAGTTGGGTGTGAAGTCACAACAGAGATAGAAAAAGAGTAGGCAAAGTCAAGGAGATGCCATGTAGCTGCCCAAGGAGACATATACCTGAAACTTTATTGGGTTAACCACAGCTTTGTGTCGATATACAGATTATTAGAAATGGGTTAATTTAAGATATAAGAGCTAGCTAGAAATATGCCTGAGCTATTAGCCAAACAGTGTTTAATTAATTAATATAGTTTCTCAGTAATTATTTTGAGTCTGGGTGGCCAGGAAATGAATGAGTTGTTTCTGTTTACAGATTAGTGGCCTGAGCAAAGTCGGAAGATTAACATAATTAGTCTCTTCAAATTCACACATTGAAATTCTGACCTCCAGTATGACTGCATTTAGACTAAGATGTCTTAGTACATAGGTAAGATTAAACAAAATTGAAAGGATGAGATCTTAAGGTCCCTCCTACTCTCTTCCCCTTCACCTCTCACTCCATCTGCACTGGCCTCCTTGCCTCTCCATTCCTCTCATAAATTTTCCTCCTCTGCTCTTCTGTCTTCTCTCTGCTTTTGTGTATACACACCAATGAAAAGCAACATAAGAAGAAGGAGAAGAAGGTCATCTATGAGGCAAAATGTGAGCTCTCACCAGAAACCCAATTTTAGACACCTTGGTCTTGGACTTTCCAGGGTTAGAAGAGTGAGAAATGACTTTCTGTGGTCTACAGTACCTTCTCACAGCAGCCTGAGAAATTAAGGCACTAAGGCATACACCTGCGGTGGTCTAGGTGATACTAGGTTCTACACATTAATTTTATGGGGTCAGAAAAAGTTGATTTTCAAATTATTATATGAATTTATATTTCAACAGTTGCTCTACATCCATTCCAATGTCTGATATTACATTTTTTTAAAAAATCCTAATTAGTAGTAATGAGCTAAAATTCAACCACTGTTTTAATTTATATTTGTATTACTAGGTTTTACTAAGAGTATTTCCATCTCTATTTGCCCATTTGAATATTTTGCCTTTGACAAATTTTATCATTTATGCTTTTCATTTTTTTTTGCTGTATGAGTTTAAATAACAGCTTGAGTTTTGCTGTATTGTCCAGGTTGGTCTCAAATTTACTGTCTTACTGTTTCTACCATATATTGCAAATGCTAATGTCTTGGCAGTTAAGAAATATATTCCCCCAGTCTGGAGCTTATGTTTTCATATTTTGTCTGAGAACTTTTGGTGAACAGAAGCTCTTAATTTTAATGTAGTCTTTCCTTAGTATCACTTTTGGAGTCTTGTATAAGAAATGTCTTGGCCATAAGAACATATTATTTCTCAGGTTTTAAAATTTTGATTCATGTACTCATTTAAGCTTTTTGCACAATAGTAATTGAAAGATTGAAACAGATTAAATTAAAAACTGAAACAGGGGTGAAGACCTAGAAGAAGAAAGTAATCTAAAGAGTAGAGACAAGAGATGTCAATAAATATACTACACTGGTGTGTCTCACAACAAAGAATTACTCAGATTGAAGCATTGCTAGACCTGAAACCAAAGCCTCTTTGGTACTGTTTCTATAATACCAATTTAACTGGCATCTAAAGAACACCTTGGCTGCTAAAAAGGAAACTGTATCCTACAGCTGTGAGTGTGATTGGTTTCTGTGTTCTATGTGCTTCATTTCACTAACCTTGTTAGTTTTTGTGGTTCAAAGCTTTTAGAATTTTACAGACTTTTGACTACGTGATTTATCATTATTGAAAAAGCTGTGCTTAACTCTCTTGGTATGTAGATTAGTGTGGCACTCCCTATACTTCTGTCAACTCTTGCTTTAAATAATTTCAGGTTATATTTTTAGGTGACACAGAATTAGAATTCTTATGTCTTTCTGGTGAATTGAAGTGTTTATCATCTTTTAGAGACTATCATTTTTGCTGGCACTGAGTATTGCAAAGTTAAGTTTATTTTGTCTCATCTATTTTCAGAAACCTGCTTGACATCCTGCTTTATTGTGTGTCTATTGATCTGTTGTTAAGCCTTGCTCTTTATTTCTTTTGTCTTATTAAAATTCACCCCTGAATTTTAGGGTGTATCTTATGAATAGTGTGGAGTTCCATTTATTTGAAATCCAGTTGGATAGTCTTCATGGCTTCAAAAACTTATTTATTTTAATTGCACATTTTTGTATTTCTAGAAAACTATATATACTATTGTGATTTTATTGATATTTTATATTTTTGTCTTTTACAATTTAGTTTCATAGTTTAGTGTCTTTATAGTTTATGTTTCTTTTCTTTGTCTATTAACTTCTTTGAATCACCCCTAACACTGAAGTGATGACAAAAAAGCATTAACTGCTTCTATTATTCCATCTACATTCACAATGACTAGCCTGAAGGGCCTAGACATAACTTCTTCTTCCATTATTTGTTACTTTCTTTATGTAAACCATTATAATTTATTCCTTAATCGTTATTTAACATTAAAATTGTCTCGCAATTGCCCTCTTCAATCCTATTCTACTTTGTACCTGTTACTTTGATGTCTATACCATTCATTAGGAGTTTCTTAGATTTTGGCAAAAAGTTAAGTCCACATTGTGTTGTTTAGGCCTCAGTTTGGGGATCAACAATATCTGCAAGGAAACTAATTAATAAGAATGATTGTAATATAATCAGCAAAGTGCATTCATGAGATGTGAGCATTGTTCTATATGCTTTGTGATTATATCCTTGTGAGTAAAGAGTAAGAAAAAGTGTGTATAAGTCTACAAAATAATTACTTTTGTACATTATGCACTTACAAGCATCTACCCACTATTATCCACAAATCTACTGAAATACTGTGAATCCCTACATGGGAATTTGCTGAAAGATAATTATCACATGTACTCACTCATAGGTGGTTTTTAAACATAAAGCAAAGAAAGCCAGCCTACAAGCCACAATCCCAGAGAACTTAGGCAACAATGAGGACCCTAAGAGAGACTTACATAGATATAATCTACATGGGAAGTAGAAAAAGACAAGATCTCCTGAGTAAATTGGAAGCCTGAGACCTTGGGGGAGGGTTGCACAAGGGAGGGGAGAGGCAGGGAGGGGAGCAGAGAAAAGTGTAGAGCCCAATAAATATCAACTAGAAAAAAAAACAATTATATTCATTGCAAATAATTTATTTTCTTTCTGTTTCCTCTAAGAGTGAGAAAGTTAACTTCCAGCAGCCTCAGTAATATTTATTACCTGTCTAGCTCCTTGTGTGTAATACCCACATATACTATAATATCATTGCCCTTGATCCTTGTGTGTAAGTAATACCCACATATACTGTAATATCATTGCACTTGATCCTCGATTCTGATACATGCCTCCTCCATGACTGCCACCAGAGAGTCCAGTACCATCACCACCTCTGGACCATACATACTGCTTCTCTATCCTCTGTTCTGATGATTTCTGGAACTTTCTAAAGTACACCACATTCACCAACCCTCTGTCTTATAGGAAACTGAAGCAAAGGAAAAGAAAAAGAAAACTGCAGGATCCTGAAACATGGAGGGAAAGTTTTCTGGATATTTAAATATTTGGATCAGGTTTCAATATCCCATTTCTATCGCTGGCACTCTTATTTGCTTATTTTTTTAAAATTTTCTTTCTTACTAGTTAATTGATGTGTTTATTTTGAATTAGTTTTTGATTTTTGTGAGTCAGAGATAAGATCATGCTATGCCTTAGTTGGCCTGGAACTTACTATGACTTTCCAGAGATTCACTTTTCTTCTGCCTCATAAGTGCCAGGGTTAAAGACCTGAACCATCATGCTTGGTAGCTTGTGGATATGTTTAAATAAATAATGGATATGCATATATTATATTTCTGTATATTATATAATATATTTATATGTTATTGTATATACATACAATAATATATATTTATATATATACAAAATGTATAAATATATTTATGTATATATACATAAACATGTGTGTGTGTGTATCACCAAACTATGGACCAAGAATTCAAGTATATGAGTATAGTGGGCCCATTCTCATTCAAAGCACCACAGAAGCCATCTAGTTATGCTGAGCTGTGTGCATGTCTGTAGGGATTAACCTTGATATGCTAATTAAAGTATCAGAAGGATCACTATGGGAGGCATCATTCCCTAGGGAGGGGATTTGGAATTGTGTAACTGAGAGGAGGCAGTAAGCTGAACTCTACCATGCATGTGTTAATTCCTTCCTCTGTGCTTTTTGATTTTTCATTTGAGAAATTTTCATATGATATTTTCTGATCTCACTTTCCTCTTCGCCAACACTTCCCAGACTCTCCTTACCCACCTAACTCCATACCCAACTCCTTTCTCTCTTTCTTTAGAAAACAACAAATAAACAAACCAAAGCACAAACAAACAAACAAAAACTTTATACACACAAATAAACAAGCAAACAAAAATCAGGAAAAAGCAAAAAATATAATAAATTTGGACCCATGGTACACATGCAGAAGTCCAGTAAGAAAAGAAAGGCCCAAATGAAGCAATATGAGACAAAATGTCTACAGAAATACGCCCAGACCCATTTTGTGTTAGACCTCAACTACTGGGCATGGGGATTACTGTGAAGTGGGGTTAATATGCCCAGGGAGAGTCTATTAGAGACAACTGATTTTCCCTTCACAAGTAGGTATCATTTGCAATTAGCTTCTTTGTTAGGGATGGGATTTTTTTGTCCTTTCCCCCATTTCAGCACCACGATACCATCTGGCCTAAACCTATGAAGACTCTGTGCTGCCTGCTACAATCTGTGTGAGTTCATTTATGCTTCAGTTCTGTTGTATCCGAGAGACAGTGTTTTCTTGGTGTCCTCCATCCCTCTGGCTCTTAAAATCTTTCTGTCTCTTCTGTATAGTTCTCTGAGCACACAGGGAAGGGGGTATGATGAAGGCATCCCATTTAGGATTGAGTATCCCAAGGTATCTCATTCTGTACACATTGTGTGTGTGTGTGTGTGTGTGTGTGTGTGTGGTGTGTGTGTGTATCTGAATGAGTGTTTTCTCACCTTCTATGTCAGTATTCCATGTGCATTTCTGGTGCACACGGAGGTCAGAAGAGGGCATTGGATCCCTTGAGACTGGAATTGCAAATGGTTTTGAACCTCCATGTAGGATGAAAACAAAATCCCTAACTGTTGAGCTTTAGGCCCCTTGTCTCTCATTTTCATGGATGCAGGATAACTGGCTGTCTCAAGCTCTGTTGTGTCCCCCCTGCAATGATGTACTTCAACCTGAAACTCTGAGTACAATTA
This sequence comes from Dicrostonyx torquatus, assembly GCA_028555095.1. Lineage (NCBI taxonomy): Eukaryota > Metazoa > Chordata > Mammalia > Rodentia > Cricetidae > Dicrostonyx > Dicrostonyx torquatus. The sequence continues at coordinate 1,931,227 of JAQHUG010000036.1, forward strand.
AACCCTGCTTAGGATATTTTATCACAGTAATCGAAACAGAACTGGAACAGAATTTGATTGAGACATCATTCTCATGTAGCACAAGCTGGCCTTAGACCACCTACACAGCTGAGGTTTGATTTGGTCTCCTGATCCCTTTACCCTAACCTCCAGGGTGGTTGGAACTCCAAGTGTACACTGTGACAATCAGCATGTTCCTCATATTTCAGTTGTAAAAATAAGCAAAAATAATTAAAAGAGAGAAAGAATAGAAGTTCCTTAAGATTCTCTAACTGACTTAAACTAAAGTATAATTTGCATGCTCATTTTCCTTATGCTACTCTATAATAAAAAAGTGTGATCTCTGGATAGATTTAGAGATGACATCATTAGTTGAGTATATGTGCTATTTCTTTACACATAAAATATTTTCCTCCTTGGGTATTTTGCTTTTCTTACCATATTGTAGTAAGAAAATAAATGACAAACAAATTTACCCCTTACCTTTTTAATCTAAATATAATCACTATTTTAAAAGATTTCTAAATTAAACACTTAAAAATGTATGAGTCCAAAAATGCCATGAAAGCAAAGGGACTCTAGAAAGAAGGAGAAAACTGACTTCTTGATGTGGTATTCCCCTCTGTAAAATGTGAATACCATTGGTTAATAAAGAAATCTGCTTTGGCCTGTGTGATAGGGTAGAGTAGAGGTAGGCAGAAAAACTAAACTGAATGCTGGGAAAAAGAAAGCAGAGTCATGAGACTCCATGTACCAACCAGAGGGGAAAGACGTGATCTGCCAGCTGGAATCTTGCCAGTAGGCCATGAGCATCATGGTAAAATGTAAAATAATGGAAATGGGTTAATTAAGATGTAAGTGTTAGCCCATAAGAGTTAATAGGCCAAGCAGTGATATAATTAATACAGATTTTGTGTGATTATTTCAGGAGTCTGGGTGTCTGGGAAACGAACAAGCGGCCTCCAACAACAACTTCTAAATGTTGTCCTCTGTCATTCATACTCATGTTGAGGTACTCAAGCACTTACACACACACACACACACACACACACACACACACCGTTTATTGATGCAGAAAGGGGAGAGGTTATAAAGAATATAGGGAGGAGGATATGAGGAGTTATTTTCTAATAGATGCAGTATTTCTATTTAGAAGGATGAAAAATACCCAAGGATAGATAGTACAGGTGGTTAGAAATATGTGAATGTACTTCTGAAATATACACTGAAATTTGGTTAAATAGTAATATATATATTATATTATATAATATATATATATATATATCTCCACAATGAAAAACACATTTGAAAAGACTATCACATTTAAACTAAATTTAAGTATGCAGAGAGAGGAGGAAGAAGAAGAAGAAGAAGAAGAAGAAGAAGAAGAAGAAGAAGAAGAAGAAGAAGAAGAAGAAGAAGAAGAAGAAAAGGAGGAGGAGGAGGAGGAGGAGAGAGAGAGAGAGAGGACTATCTGGATTACGGAGAACCAGCAGCAGAAAAGGAATGTGGAGGCAAGGAATGAAGAGGGGTATGAATATGTGTAAAGTAAAATAATGCACACATACGAAGAAATTCTTTATTTGGTTTCTTACTAAAACGTTTAAGGAAGATGATAAAAATGAAAAATCCCTTAGTATAACACAAATATGCTTCACAAATTTTAAGTGCTGCCATATTTTGAATAAAGTTACTGGACTGAATGTAGAAAATAATATTAAAGCTGCTAACTATAGATTTCCAAAGCCATTATGTGACCTCTCGCTCAGTTTTTCCAAAAAAAAAAAAAAAAGATTTCTAAGGCTGTATAAATGAACAAGTATATGTATGTACTGCCTTCCCAGAGCAATGCAAAAAACCTCTCCTGCAGAGCTTGCCACTGTCATTCTCCTAATGCAATAAGCATTGACCTCACTTTTTCTTTCTTATTTAATCAAACTATTGGCATCTTTTCTTTTACGTACTATAGACATCTCATTGATGAGAAGTGATACCAACTTTCTTGAATTTACACTACACTTTCAGCTTTTTCCCAGCAAGTGATTTTTTTCCTGCAAGTTCGTGTTTATTACTAACTAGAACTAAAGATAATTCTTGTCATTACCAAAATTTTCTTTGTCTTGCTTTTTGTTTATTTTTTTACAAATAAGCCTCCATGGGATTGGAGAAGATAGCCTTGTATTTCCAATCACACAGTAGTCCTAAGTAAAAGTAAAATCACATGCTGGTTTATAAATGTTCTTATACAAATCTATATTAATTGTTCTCGTCTTATTATGTACTATTTTAAAATATGGATATGCAGGAAAGGAACATTTGATAAATGGAGAAGTAAATAAATCTACAGTATCTAAAATAGACTGTTCCCTGCCATCACTGAGAAGACCTGTAATTTGAATCATGTTATTTTATTGCTGGTTTATAATTCTTTATGCTTTTCCTTACTTCTGGATCATAAAAGAAAGAAACCAGGAAGAATTTAAAGTTTCTGACTTTAGTTTGACTTTAGTTTTTCTGAGTTTAGTTTGTTTATTTAGTTTACTTATTGCTCTATTTCTAGTGCCATTAAGTGTATTCTCTAAAACACTCACCTTCATTTCCAAGAACCTCAAAGCTCCCACAGGTTGTCTGCTCAACCTGACGTCTCAGCTGTCACATGGAGGTCTCAGCTGTCACGTGGAGGTCCTCAAAGGACGACTGATACACTGCACAGCTTTACAGAGAGACCTTGAAAACATACATACAAGTAATATTACCCAGACCGAAAAGGTTATGCATGTGCTTAGAAATATGTTCACATATGTGTGTAAAGTAAATAATTAAACCATGGATTTGAAATTGAGCAAAGGAGGGTAAATGGGAAGGTTTGCAGGGAGGACAAGGAACGGGAAAATGAAGAAATTGTATTATAATTATATTATAATCTCAAAAAATAAAGGAAATGATTTTTAAAAGCTAAATGAAAATCAAAAAATGAAAGTATCATTTCGGTCCAGGTGACATGCAACCAATAATTACCATCCAGAATAGTATATGCAGAGTAAAAGAATGTCATACATTTAATATCTCAGTAATCATAACTATTAAAGCCATCTTAATAACACTTTGTTATTAAGTGTTAAGTTAAGCACCTTTAATCCAAGGATCTTAAAGTCCTTTTTGATCATTAATTAATTACCTCACACCCCCACCAGAGAGATAAACATCATTTCGTCCCTTTTTCTCTTGGTATGGAAGCAAACACAGATTGTGACTTCCCCCGCCCCCACCCCACCCCACTGCTGTGTCCCACTGTGACGGCTTCAAAAGGGGCAACTTACTGCGCAAAATCCCATCCTAGGCATTGCTCATTAGTTCCTCTGCTCTGCTTCCGAGCATTCGAGTTCCCAGACAATTGTCTTGAAATTGTCAATGAGTTGTAAAGTCATTTTAAGCATATAAGGATTCCCCAATGAAACTAATAAAAATAGGACCACAGGAATATGATAGTAGGTGAACATTTCCCTGACATTCACTTCTAAAGCTTTGTTCCCTAAATGTCACAACAAGTAAGACTAGAGTCTATAATCAATTTGTACTTGCCTTGCCTCTGCTCTGAGTTTTCATAATTACGCCACATCACTGTTTTTAAATTTTTACTTGTTCAATTGCTCTGCAGTGTTTAATACTACGGGTTAGTCACATTCTTCAAAGTGAATATACTAAATAATAACTGAGAATACCTGCTCCACCCAGTCTTTTTACCACTTATGGTGTTGAAGATTTTAAGACAGACTCACACAGAAAGAAATACAATGCACCTTGGGCACCTGAGATCCTGAGATGCACGTTTGATTATATATATATATATATATATATATATATATATATTGATATATATATATATCACACACACACACACACACATATATATGTCTTGGTATTCTGGTTGCAACTCAATTTTGTCACTGTGGTAAGTCCTTTGCCTCCTACTTTCTCATTTCATAAAATAGCTTTTCATGCTGTTGCGGATATTCATTGTGAATGAATCCGCACTGCAGACAGCACATTGCTCTCTCTGTTTACATGGACACAAAATTCACAGGTACTTGTAATTAAGTGTGAGATAGAACTTGGGGGAGTCAGATAATTATGTCTCCGACAAAAATGTATACTGCCCGAGTGGTATAGACAGTGTCACAGGTATTTAAATCCTGTACATCAATTCAGAACTAGGTATGCTAAAGTTTTATTAATGCTAATTATAGAGTCTGAGACCTGCTAATGTTTAGTTAGGGTCTAATTGAGGGACACTCTGAAGTTCAGTCACAGAACAACTTGACCATTTCCAGAAACCTAGTAGACCCTGCAAGTATAAGGAGGTTGTTTCTTGTTCAGCTTTCGTCACTGGGACCCTAAGTTGATCAGGTAAGCTCAAAATTTTATTTAAAGCATGTGAGTCTTCTGTTACAACGGTTTCTTTTATTATCTATGATATTTCAGCCTGTGAAAATCTCTTTGAAGCTGGAACAGTTTTCACCTACTGTAATCTACCACAAAGGGTCTGGCCTACTCTACATGATCCGTACCAATCTGCGTTACATTTTTCCAACATTTGCCCTTAAATACTGTCTCACACATCTGTCACCTTCAACTAGCTGACCTCCTGAGTCATCTAGAGTGGATCCAGCTCTCACCCCCTCTCTCACCCTGCACCCCAGGTTAGCAGCAGGGCCAGACATGCAGGCGGAGGGGCCTTGGGCAATCTTTTCAGCCTCCCACAAAAATAATTATTGAGTAATCACTGAGGGCAAGGATTAAGTTGTAGCAGGTTAAGAGGAACAAGAAAGGGTGGGCAGAGAATAATTGGGTCATTTAGAAAGCTTTTCTGAGATGATAATATAAAATATCTCCTTTGGTGAAATAGGGTATAGGCCAGAAGGGAACATCTGAGGTGCTAAAATGCTAATACTTTTTTAAAAAATATTTAGAGAGCACTTGATTTAATAGCACATAATTGAATATTTGCAGGTGATAAGAGCCAAGCCTCAGCTAGCTCATGTGTAAAGTGAGGGTAATGATGAACTTGTCTGGGTGACTAAATGAGATGGATTTGTCTGGGTGACTAAATGAGATGGCTCATGGGAGGCAAAGACTGATATATCCATACCTGTATCTTGCTTTTTAAAGCTGTGTTTAAAGTCTTACAGGGAATTCTAGGTTTTTTGCACTTTATAAACACATCATATATGCACATTATAGGATAGAACTTAGTAAGATTGGATGAATGAATTCATCACTACTTCCCGGTAACTTTAATGTCTCTTATTGCACAAACATACTATTGACAGTAATTTTTTTTTCCTAATGGGCATTTTATCTCTTACACAACTGTATTTTATTATTATTATTATTAATAACATTGCTTTAGTTTTTGTTTCTTTCCTCTCCCTTCCTCCCTTCCTCTCTTTATCTTTCTTTTGGGAGCTACAGATTGAACTGAGGGTCTCACTTAAGTTAATTTCTTGACTGTATTCGAGAGGCCTGTGACTTCTACCAGATTTTTTTTGTGAATGAACTAGATATCAATACAGTTCATCTAAAGTATGTTCTCATGAGAGATTTGAAAAGTGTGTATGTGTGAGCTATCTTCCTTTCCAGGACATTTTCACGGAAATCAGTTGATAGAATACAAGAAAAGAGATACATTGTATTCCTTCCTATCCTGTTAATGTCTGTTGTTGAACAACATGTGATTTGACTTCTTTCTTGACTTTGTACCAGTCTGCCCACCTACTGTGGCTGCTCCAATCCCATCATGGTCTCTACTGTTCGTAGAGGCTAGAACAACCATTGCATAGAAGACTCAGCCTGCCATTCTGTTCCTCGTTAAATCGCATCAGCCTTTATACCCATGAGGGGAGATACTTTCATCTGGAAGATGTCATCTCTGATTCCCAGCAGTGCCTATTCTCCGTACAGGTCAATAGCCTCATGTCAGGTACTGCCCCACCCATCCCAACACAGTTGGTGTGATTTTTAAGTCAATAGTCTGGATGACTCCTGGCTTCTCTCTGAAATCCCATTTCTCCAATACAATGGTTTTGCAGGAATCTACTTTCTTATTCTAAATTCCTTTTTGCTGGGTACATTTGGGAGCATTTCCTGTTAAAGATGTAAAATCTTTTTAATAAATCTAGCCACTTTTTCCATAGTATCTTGTGTTCTCAGGTAAATATCACTGGCTGCTACGTGAAATGCAGTCATCTAGGGACTTTCACGCACTTCATATAATATGTCACCTGCCTGATGTTGGCACTGTCGCAGAAAAGCAAAAGACAAAACAAATACTTGGAACTAACTAGAGCTGTTGCCTACTGGTTTTGCTTTGTTTGAGCCAGATCCTGGACTTGATATTGTCTTTGACCCTACACATGCAGTGTGCGTCTGCGTGTATTTGTGCGCATGCATGTAAACACATGCTACTTGGACTTCACTGTCTCTTTCCCCTGGATCCCACCTCTTTGTTCTTTTGTACTAGAAACAGTTCTTGAAATATCTGTCTAGTGCCTCTCACCCTTTTGGAGCTCTTCATTCTGTCTCAGCCTGATTTCACTCTTACCACCCCAAATGAGTCCTGCTAAGATCACCAGTGATCTCCATCTGCTGGGTAGAGGACATTTCTCTGTTCTATCTAATGACCCCTTAGAAGCACAGAGCATACACATGGGATTTCATTCTTGTCACCATACCGTCTTTTCCCCTGCCACCTGCCTGTTTCCTCTTTGTCACCCTCACTTTCCAAGTGCTTGTTTCTGTGATTTATATTTGTAATAGCCTCCTGAAGTGGAACTCTTAAGTCCTATGATTTTATCTCCCAGACCCTGAATACAACTCTAACTAATTTATATATTCAATAATAGTTCTTTCTGGACTGCTCCTGTTAATGTAGTCACATGGATGTGTAAGAAAGAAACCGGTGTGAAAAAAAAAGGTCTAAAATTAAACAGGTTTCTAAAAGCTACAAGATAAATGTCTAGAAAGAAATTTCAGTCTTGGTCTTACTCCTTCTAAGTCATCTAATAATATCTTATGTTTTATCATCCTGGATTACACTGTGGTTTCAACTGTTGCAATACTCCAATGCTAAGGTAGGTCACCACCGTCAGTCCCTAAAACAGTAATAACATTACAGAGTGCCTTTCATCTTCGGCTCTCAAATCACTTTATAAGCAGCAATTAAGTCTCAAACCTTCTCTATGCTAGTCTTAATAGGTCCATTTAACAGATAGAAAACTGAGCCATATCCTTGTTTAAAATCATAAACCAAAGAGTTCTCATTTTAGATCGGTGGACTTCTCTACGCAAATAGTTATTATGCAGGCAAGTACCTAAGGTTGAACTTAATGAATGAGAATTTCTATATATGGTATTGTTTTCACTACAGGTTTATGGAACTATGTGTGGTGTCTGTGAATGTGTGTGGGTGTCTATGGGGGTGTGGGTATGATTAAAAGTGTATTTAGTCTGTGGGAAAAATGAATATGAATATACTGTGTGAGACTGAAATTGGACTTTGTAGATACTTGTTTTCCTCTTGTTGTTGTTTTTACTTTGTTCTGGTTTTTTTGAGACAGAGTTTCTCTGTGTAGTCCTGACTGACCTGGAACTTACTCTGTAGACCAGGCTGGCCTTGAACTCACAGAGATCTGCCTGCCTTTGCCTCCTGAGTGCTGATATTAAAGGCCTGCATCACCACAGCTGGACTTTCCCAAACTTTTTTTCTTCTAGTTTGGTTACATGTGAATAACCTTTAACTATTTAGCACCTATGATAGGCCTTTGATTTCTCTTTATTTCCTTTCTGATTTGTTTCATGTTCTCCAACATTTTTTCCTTTTCTACCTACCTCAAATTTCTTCCCTCTAATGTTTACTCTTTAATTTCCTCTTAATCTCACATCTTCCACTCAGTACCTTCTGTGCCTTGCATAATCAGCTCTCTACATGCCAACACTACCCACATCTATTTATACAGCTTACTGCTTTCTCCGAAATGTCTCTCCATTTAGGTGTCCAACACTACCTTAAAGTCAGCTTTCTCTTTATTCACTCTTTCTTCCCCAAGACCCAAGCCTCCTCCCCTCCCCCCCCCGCTATTACGATCTTAGAAGAGATTAGCAGATAGCCACAAGTTGAATGCAGATGTCCAGGATTTAATTTTAATTCTGTTTCTAATTTCTTCTAGTTCTTGATATTCCCTAAAATCTTAACATACCCTCAGAAAAGACCATAACTTATTCTTTCCTGTTCATCAGTATATAGATTTTCTTCTACACACTTAAGGTTGATATGAGAGTGAGTTTTGTAAGAACAGCAACTTGATCATGTCACCCTGCATACAGACCTTTGGTGACCCTGTTATTATTAGAATCAAGCCCAAACTTTATAAGAGTTTCAAGACCCTGCATGATCTGACTGCACACTATAGTCATTATTTATTATTCTCCTTTTTAAATCTATCAGCCATAATTATATTTGTAAAATATATAATTTCCATTTCCTTGAGCTTTCATATTTTCCTTTATATTAATTTTTTTCTTCTTGCTCCTCCTTCTCCTTCCCCTTCCTCTCCTCTTCCTCTTCTTTTTCTTTGTCTCCTTCTGCCCATCTCCCTCCATGTGAGAAGTTTGCCATGTTCTATATGCCAGCTCTTTGTGTGTTCTCTGAGCTCTCACTCTGTCACTGACATTACATCCTCTTTACATAAATGTCATTCTTTTTAGAGGGTACAGATTTTGAGTTTGGAGAACATAGAAATGGAACCTATTCTTTGAAGCATCGTCCCTCAGGAATGGCACTGTTCTGATACACAAAATATGTAAATATTTATTGACTAGTTTACTCAATCAATGGGTGGCCACATTCCGCTTGTCTAAGCCCATTGGGTCAATATTTTAGGGGAAGCTTGTGAGAAGAAAGAAGATCTAAGGAAAATATATCAGACTCATGTGGCTCGAAATGAACCCCTTAAGTAATCCAAGAGTAATTGTTCATTTTGTCTAAACAGCACATTTTAGTTGTAAAAAAATTCATATATCCTTCAATTCTCTACTATAAGCCAGGTGTGCATGTCAAGTGAGGCATATTGCCTTGGTGATTGTACAATTAATCTGAAATTTGGAGGCTTGAATGTCAATAGTCACACAGGAGAGGGCACCTCTCGAAATGAGATGGAACTTATTGGAATGTTGGGAACATCTATTGGTACAAGTTTCGAAATTAGACCCACACGGTTCACCACCATTGCCTGTAGGGCGATTATTGCCTATCTTTGAAAGCTATTTCCTGATGACTGCCTGAGCCACATTTAGGTCTGAAAGTCCGGCAGGGGGTGAATTTGTGAGGAAAGTGAGGGATGAGCACAAACATGAAGGCTGAAGCTTCTAATGTCTTACCCAACAACTCACAGCTGGCGTGGCTGGAAGGAAAGGGCAGGCAAAGGGAATGTGATACCACGAATGGGCACCAGCTGTGACCCTAATGGAGAGGGGGTATTGCACTGTAGATGGATCTGGCCAATTGTTTACAGTTCCCAACTCTGAACGTGATACGTGTTTACCGGCTTTCGCTCAAGGTCCCTATTTGATAGGCTTATGATGCCACCCAAAGCATTTACTCTGTGAAGGAGAATTTCTCCACAGAATAGTGTGAAGATGTTTACCAACGGTTTTTTTTCTTTTGAAGATTTTTTTTCCATGTAATTTTCAGATATACCAATAATAAAATATATTTCAGTATACTTCAGCACAAATCTCAGCATTTTTTACAATACAGAAAACCAGTAGCATATAAATTGAATATATTGCTCAACAATGATAATGAAATTCTTTTAGAGAGTTCCCAGTAGTCAGGCTTTTTGTTGTTGCTGTTGTTTATTTTGTTGTTGTTGTTGTTTTGGTTTTTTTTGTTTGTTTTTTGAGACACGGTTTCTCTGTAACATTGGAGCCTGTCCTGGAGCTCACTCTGTAGACCAGGCTGACCTCAAACTCACAGAGAACCTCCTTCCTCTGTGCTGGGATTAAAGGTGTCTGCCACCATTGTTGGGTCCCAGTGGTCAGTTTAAATCATAACCTGTTTCTTTTATTTTTCCCTTTGTTTCCCTTTTTATAGGGTCTCAGAAATTTTTCATCAATTCAAAGTAACTGTAAAAACCCCATTTATATTGTGTGACATCTTCATGTAAGCTTCTTATGTGCTGCCCAGCAATTCCTAGTGTCACAGCTTATTCTTTTTCCCCTTTTGTAGCTACGATTTGATTTTTTTCTTAACTTTTAAAATTTATTTTACAAGCCGGGCAGTGGTGAAATAGGCCTTTAATCTCGTCACTAGGGAGGCAGAGACAGGCAGATCTCTGTGAGTTAAAGGCCAGCCTGGTCTACAAGATCTAGTTCCAGGACAGGCTCCAAAGCCTGTCTCAAAAAAACTGAGAAAAAAAATTATGTTGCATAGCAACCACAGTTTCCCCTCCCCTATTCACCTCTCATACCCTCCCCCCACCTTTTTCCTCCCCTCTCCTCCCCCTTCTCCTCCTCACAAAAGGTAAGACTTCCCAAGGGGAGTCAGTAAAGTCTGACACATCAAGGTGTCTCCTCCCCCTGCTCCTCCCCCTGCATCAAGGCTCAATTAGGAATCTCACTACTGGGAACAGGTTCCAAAAAGCCAGTTCATGTACCAAGGACAGATCTTGGTCCCGCTGTTAGGGGTCTCACAAACAGATGAGGCTACACAACTGTCACACACATGCAGAGGGCCTAGACCAGTGCTATGCAGGTTCCCTGGCTGTAGGTCTAGAGGAGCTCCCACAAGCTGGTATAAACTGTCTCTGTGAGTTTCCCCATCATGACTATGACGCCCCTCCCCCCTTAGAAATCCCTCTTCCTTCTCTTCACTTGGAGAACCAGAGGTCTCCCAGTGGAAGTAGATGGATCTCTGCATCTACTTCCATTAGTTACTGGATGAGGGGTCTATGTTGACAAATATGTTGGAAGGAGGCCAGTTCAGGCCCCCTCTCCACTATTGCTAGGAGTCTTAGCTGGGGTCACACTTGTGGATTCCTGGGAGTTTTCTTGACACTAGGTTTCTCCCTAACATCATAAGTGGATATTAAATATAAAGCAAAAGATAATCAGGCTACCATCCACAGTCTCAGAGAAGCTAGGTACCAAGGAGGATGCTAAGAGGGATGCATGGATTGCCTTGGGAAGAAGAAATAATGAGATCTCTTGGGCAAACTATTGGTGCCGGATAGAGGGGAAGAGATGGGGGATTGGAACATGAGGGATCAGGATTTTTCCAGTTGCGGGAGGGATGGAGAGGGAGAGAAATGAAAGAGGTATTTTCAGAATTTATTCAATAAGAACTCTGTTAATACTAATGTAGGGTTTTGCAATATTTCGGTGCATATATTAACATCATCCTCTCTCTACAAATGAGACAATATGAGCAAGAAGAATTAAGGAGCTTGCTCAATCACTATAGTTTTCTACAAAAGAGCAGAGGAAATTTTGGAACTGTCTGGCTCTATGGAAGCTACTGCTTAGCAGGGTTCCATTGTCCAAGTGGTTGTCTCTTAAGGATATGATCAGGCATTTCATTTAAAAGTTAACAATGAAAAGACAAGGCAATTTTTAAAAATTAATTGTCTTTAAAGGGACAATTGCTGACTTGAGAACTTAAAGGTCTTATTTTTACATTGGATAAATTAGAATTTTGAAAACTCCTATGTACTATTCTAACTTTTATATACATAGATCTGCAATATGAAGCCATATGTTTTGTAAGGAAAATTAAATAATTATATAATCATGCTTAAACATGTATATGTAACAATCAATGAAAAAAAAGGGGCCACAAATTTAAAAGAAAGCAATGTAGATGTTGGGGAAGAATATGCAGGGAGGAAAGGGAAGGAGTTAATCAAGCAATTATATCATAGTCTCCGAAATTTAAAGTTTCCTTTCTTTAATGAACATTGTTAAAGAAACAATGCTTTCATTTATAAGCAGTAGCAGTCACTACCATATACTACTCAGGAAGAGGTGGGATTGAGCAGACGAATCTCAACTCCCATGCCCAACTGAATATATTTATTAATAACATAGAAACAAATCTTGATGTAGCTAGTAGTACTGACTTGATGGGTTTCACAACATGTACAATTATTTCTGTCAAAAATTAGAGTGGATAAAATTTATCCTCAACTAGGCACTCCAACAGGCTTTGAAATGCTTTTCATTTTGACTGTCTATGTGGTAATCACTTCACATCCCCCTGAAGATGTAAAAGCTGTGTTATCCAATGTTTGAATTAGATTTTTATCAAAGGAAAACCATGTAAGGGTATGTATCACATCTTATCTTTCTTTATGAAATATTCTTCTCATATTGTTAGATCTCATTCTGAACCCAATACCTAGAGTGTGCTATAAGCTTCCAATGCATTGGGAGTGGCATTTTGTAATCTACAGAGTAGCAATTGCTCCTGAATGTTGCACAGGATTCCATATTTCATTTCAGGATAAACACAGAAGAGTACTATTTGGCCTAGATCTGTTCCTTTTTATATAAATTGGACTGGAAAAATTGCAACTGCTTTATTTAGAAATATTCACAAGAGAGACACTGATTATTAAGGTCATTTCTGTGACTACAAAAGTGACTTAGAAACTGGCCTCACTAGGAGGAACTTTGTGCAGGAAGTAATTAAACTTAGACAAAATTTTTAGAAATTCTAAAGAAGAAAAAATTTTCATCAAAATCAACACTTCAAGATAAAACAGTTACATTTTCAGAATAAAAGAAACATGTTCCTTCTCCTTCACTTCTTCATTGGCTCTGGCTCATCCCTTCTTGTGAAGCAGGAAATAAAGTGGAAAGGGTACATTCTGTGTTAGTTCGGGTACTGTCTCCTGAATGGCATCTTCTGGATTCAAATCCTAAAGAAAGTAAAAATACAAAGTCTGTAAACATCAAAATATACTGAATGTAAAGTGATAGTAGTCATGCTGCTGAAACTAAAACCAGGTAAGGATTGGGTGGAAGAATGCATGTGTTTTTATTTTTTTAATTATTTTTATTTTATTTTATTTTATTATTTATTGACACCATAGTGGCTTGCTAAATCTTCGTGCTATCACTACTCATACTCTAGTCATCTGATGGTGTCATAGACTGGAGCAAAGGAGACTTTAACATTTCCCATGTCCTGAGTACTAACAGCACTTTCCAGAGTATAATAATAGATGTGATAAGGTAGGGAATGAACGAGATACAAACCACACTGGAACCAGCCAGTCTACACATGTTCAACAGCTACTTTACGATAAAAAGATTTCCTAGGTAGTGTCATGGTCTTCTATTCTTGTCATATCCGGCCAGTCACACTCTTTAATTTCCTGTTTAGGTCCTGGATTTCTAGCAACTACTATTTAAAGGAATTCAAAAGTTAATTTAAAAAAATTTAAAACATGAAAGAACAAAATCAAGAAATAAACTAAAAAGCCACAAGAGAAATTGTATCTTGACACATGAAAAACTTTGTTAGTAAAGAGTTTGTCTCAGCACGAATGGAGTTAGAAAAATGCAGAATTCTGAATGTAAAAATCCAAACAAATGGACATAAACCCACGCATGCTCTATTGTGTTGGGGTCACGTTGGTAAGAGTGGAGGGTGAGACTTAAAGTTACTCCTAGCAACTTATGATACTAACAGGCATAATCTCTCAGCAAAGTCTCTCTTCCTCTGGCTCTCAGAATCCCCCAACACACACTTTTTACAATGTTCCCTGAGCCTTAGTTGCAGGGGTGTTTCGTAGACTTATCCAATCAATTGGATTTCACAACTCCTCATTTTCATTGGTTGGTTTTGTGTAATTGTGTCTGTCTGTTGCAAAGAGAAGTCTGCTTTATGAGCAGTGCCGTCTACGCTTATCTGTAGGTATAAGGACACATAAACAAGGAAGACGCCAACCAACATGCCAAACTGGACTGGGAAAAGTGCATGAGGTCTCAAGCCTACACAAAGAACTGAGTGAAACTGGGAGTAGGAGGAGTGGTCCTCCCCGAGGAAGAGCACACTAATTGTTAATGGTGAACTCTGAAAACAAACTTACATGTAACAACAACACATGAATTCAGTAGATTATATTTAGGATATATATGCATACATACATATATATGTACACACACACATATATATACATATATATATGTATATATATATATATATATATATATATGCAATAACAATTGTTGAAAAAAGAGGCCATGAATTTGAATGATAGAGGGGAGGACATATGGGAGCTTGGTACGGTTTAGAGGGAGGAAAAGGAAGGGAGAAATGCTGTAATTAAATTATAATATCAAAAAAATACCAAACCATCAAATTCATACATGCCTGTAAGTTTTCAAGAATGGAATCGGTTGACAAGGCACAATCCAATTGCACACTTTTAAAGAATATTTATTTCACAGCACTGCTGTTCATGGCTGCATCCCACTGTCTACAAACAGGAGGACAAATGCACAGGAAATTGTATTTGCTATGGAACTGTTACATCAATCGTCACTTTCTTTTCATGTTACTAGGCAGTCTGGCCAGATTTTACAGTTATTAAACTGTAGCTTTTAGTTTTCCAAAACAATCATTTCTTCTCCTTGATCTTCCTACATCCTGACACACCCACAAAGACTAACATTTTCAAAACCATGCTTGCATCTACTTGATGCATGGGAAATGTCCTGCTGTCTACCTCAGCTACCCAATCGACACCTAAAAGGGTTAGTATACATTTACTATGTACTTAGAAATTTTGTATTTGTCATATTTGAAATTCTTTTCATTATGTGGCTTGTAATTATTCTATTTGTCATTATAAAATATCTGTCTATAAATAATTTTAAAGTCAACTGTGATCTAAGCATGTAAAAAGCTTAAATAAAGGTTAAACTTCTTCTGTTGGTATGCTCTCTTTATGTTGTAAACAGTAAAACAGGTATTTCCTGTTATTGTTATTTCTAGTGTTAATATTAATTTTAAAATGTGACTTCCTCGAACACACCAATGCAATTATGATGTGAAATGGAGTGCAAAAAGAAGAATAGAAAAGGGAAGAAGTGAAGGGGGGACCTGGCCCATTCAGTCTCTTATTCTTTCTAACTTGAAAAGCACTGGCTGCTTCCTGTAGATATTCCTGTATCTGCCATTTTTCTTGTCAAAGAAATGTTGAATTATTTGTATAGGTCTACCTTAAATTTCCTTTATACTTTCAGACTGCTCCTTTGACTACAATTCTCCCAGCTTCCTCTCCTGAAACCACATTTTAAAGTCTGACTGCCTTGTTTACAAGAGAGCACAAAGAGGATTATTCAGATTAGGGCTTTCCTTGTGAGGTGATTTCTGTATGGTTGTATACTAGATTTAATGTGAAAATGGTAATTTTGAGTTGTTTGATTTGCAGAAATAACTAGCCTAAATGCTTCAGTTTCCAATGGTAATTAGATTTCAGCCCAGACAGTCTGGATAACTCTGTATTTACTACCTTGTAAAGAACTATCATAACAAACCCTTGAGCATTATTTGAAAATTAATAAACTAAAGTAGGAGGAAGCACTTTACTTTCCCATAGCAACATAGACTGAGTTATACTGTTTTATTGCAAAATTCACTTTTCAATTATAGGTTTACTAAATTAAGTGGCTTGAATAGCATAAAAACAATTATTAGTTTCTTCACACTGCAGATGACTAATGCAATGAGTCCATTTTATTGTAAAAAAAAAGGAAAGAAACCTCCTTTCTTTAATAAATAAATACTTTATTTTAATTGCCTGAGAATAAATTCTAATTCACAAATAATTCATGTTTCTACTGTATTAATAGAAAGCCTTCTGTAGTTAAGTGGGGTTTTCTAAATTAAGTAAAAAGTAATCCACCCTAAAATCTTATTGCTAAAGTCTTTTCAAGTTTACATTTTTTTATTTTCTAAAAAATGAAATTCCAAGTAGAACAACTTAATTGCTAACTTTTGCAAATGTGCAAAAGATTTGGCAATCTGGATTGGAGCTAAATAACAATTGCAATTGATGATTATATTAAATTTAAAAGTTAAAAAGTTGTTCATAAATTGGATTAATTGCTCAGAAGAGCATGAGGAAGACAGAACTACTTAACCTAATTCTCGCCATCACAGGGTGAGGATGGAGAGCTGATGTCAGTGTATCCTGATGGAGAAGAGTGCTCTTACTATACACCATGCTGGGGCTGTGTTATACAGCATGTAAACCTATTGGCTGGCTTCATATGAATGGTACACTGTGTGTGAGAGAGAGAGCATTCTGTGAGTGTGTATGTTTATTTGTATGTGTGTGTGCTTGTGAGTGTGTGTATGTGTCTATGAGTGTGAGTGTGTGTTGCGGAATAGAATATTTTTTAACTATATAAAGGTGTGTTGCATTTGCTTGTGTTGCAGAATAATTGTTTCACTATGCAAAGATGTGTTGCTGTTTTACTTTGCCTGCCTAAGACATTTGATTGGCGTAGCAAAAAGCCGAACAGTCATAAGGTAGGCACAGGAGAGATGGGCAGAGTTGGCAGGCAGAGAGAAAAGGAGAGCCAGGCAGCAGGGAAGGAAGCAGGAAAGCAGGATGAACAGTACACAGATGATATAAACAAGTTTCCTCAGGGCAATACATAGATTAATTAAAAAATGGATAATTTAAACTAAAAAAAGAAAAACTAGCTAGAAATAATCCTAACCTAAGGTAGAGTATTCAGTATTAATAA
>JAQHUG010000036.1:1985809-2004657 GCA_028555095.1 Dicrostonyx torquatus
CTGGGCAGGACAGAAACCCCAACAAGCAGGACCCTCATGTTACAGATATTCACATATTCAAAGATTTTCTATAATCTACTCCAGTTTCTTTAGGAGAGTTGAGAGGAACACAACTCTATTCTCTAACACTGAAAGAATAACTAAAGCATTTTTCTTCAGGTTCATGGAATCACAAAATGAGTCTGCTTACAGCACTTTTCAAAATTCCTGTTTTGCTTCTTGGGAATCCACACACACAATTTAAACAGTCATTCAAGACAGTAAATTTACAATCCAGCCCTTTAACTAAATTAAATAAAATATTGAACTCCTAGGATATGGGCAGTAGGGGTTTCTCACTGGATTAGAAATCTTAAAGTATATTGACAGGAAAAATTTCCCAATAAAATAATCTGAATTTTGACACACGTTGTTTCTTGATATTTCATTTATTTTCATTAACAGCCCAACTTTGGCTTTTCATTAGCTTCACACTTGATCCCTCACTTACAGAACTTGAGGACAAGTGATTCTCAGAGAAGCTGAAAACCACTAGCATCTTTCAAGATTCAAAATCCTACCAACACTTTGTGAGACTGACTCACTCCTGCTAGAGGCAAAAAAGATTCCCCATAGAACAAAACATTTTAAAATCCAGTGAAATTAATAGAAAACTTCAGTTAGTATTTCAGAATAGCCAGATAGTGAATTTTCCACAGACAAAATGGAATGGAACTGGACAACTTATTGATGTGTTCATAAAAAAAAAGTGTTTTGCTTTTTTTTCTTAAAGCCCGTAGCTATGACAATTCAAATACAAAATAGAAAGCCAGACCTAAATTCAACATTTAATATAATTTATAAGAAACCACATTTAAAGGAGCATTCTATAACTTTACCTATTTCAACCTTTCCTTTCAATTTCTAGCACTTGTGAACTATTTCTGCTTGTAGTCTAATTTGTTGTTACTGCCTTTATGCCCAAGTCCTTTCTCGCTTAAAAAACAAAAGAATATCTGCTGCCCCGAGAACAAGTCTGTGTCTATTAACTCCCCCACCTTGACACTCAGATGAGACAATCAACCATAAAACGCAGGATTCACACATTATTTGTAATCTGCTGTCTTATTTTCAACTGGTAATTTTCATATCATAAAATACAAATGCGCTATAACGTATCTGCTGAGTTGCAATGAAATATATTTCTCAGGGTTGACAAATTCTAGCCTAATTGTTAACATAATGTGAAAAGAAAAACAAATCACACACAAATTTTACTGCTAATTGGATGACTCAGAAAGAAGCCATTTGCGACCAGATTCCAGGTCTGACCATACATATTGGGAAGTAGGAGTGCAGCTAAAATATGAAAAGAGAGATCCCACAATTCCATGGGAGAATTATAAAAAAACAAGCAGTGGAAAAGAGTTGACTTACACCACTTAAAAACCTGGCTCATAGCATTCTCTTGTTTGATCGTGTGTTTGCTCACCAGTTTTTCAGAGGAGAGGAAAAAAATAATAAACAAGCAAACAAAACTGTCTTAAGATCATACAGTATTCATCCTGTAGTTTTGTTACAGTCCATAACAGCTCTCAACAGTGTGTATTAAAATCCTCAATTGTCATTTATTTGTCGAATATTATTTCCATTCTACCTTGTCACTCACTACTTCTTAGAAAGGAAGAAACTTCTTAGAGATGCTGTTCTGCTCGACAGTTTTCTGTTGAGTGACTTTGATGGGCCAAAGCTGAGCTGAGAGATTACAGGAACAATGTGGAGGTAATCATTGACTTCTTCGCAGTACTCTTTCTCGTACACTTCCTGTTTCACCGAGAGTCTCGGTGTTCTCAAGATAATTGAACTGTATCAACATTCACCACTGAGACTCTGGGGCTTGAATTCTCCCAGTTTGAGGAGGACCACAAAGTAAGCATGACTATTAAATTGTAAATTACAGAGTTCTAACAAGGATAAGTTTTATAAATACCACAGAATTATAGTTGTATAAATGTAGTGAAGAGCATGGTGGAGGAAATCAAGGAATAAATGTAACTAAGAGGCAAAGTGCACTTAAATGTTTTTTAAGCATATCTTGATTAAATGAATTACACAATTTCTTTTTGTTTTCCAAAACTGCAGAGAAACCTTGTCTTAAAAATAAAAAACAAAAAAAAACAGCATATTAACGTTCATAACAGTGATTCCTTTAGACCGTTTTGTTGCAAACTGGGTTTTGTAAAGAGGACTGGAATACTAAAATAATTCATAGATTCCCGGACTGCAGTATGGACCCACTGCTAGTGGGGAACAAAGTGTTCTTGTCATACACCTCCATCCAGGCTCTGGCAGGACAGAGATATTGATACTGAGGGGCAATACTGCAGGAGAATTTTTTTTCTCAGCAGTAAGTCTCAAGGATAGGTTTAAATGCTCACAAACCATGCTGTAACTAGACGTCTTATGGTTCAGTTTATTGTTTCCGTCACAGACAAAGAATAGTAAATGCAGTGCAGTTTTTCTGAGGATCCTAAGGACTTTAGACTTTAGCGGCCAGTGCCTTCCAATCAGTCACTAGCTGTGTTATCGCTGAGTAAGAATTAGCCTGTCCTTTGAGCCCCTGCATCCAGGCACTGACTTCTCTCCTGTAGCCACGAAAGCACTCATGGTCACCGAAACCTCGGGTTTGCTACACCCACCGACACCAAGTCTCCTAGCCAGCGCTTGTGGGTAACTGACTGCAGCATCTACTTCAGAATGTGTTTCTGACCACCACACTCAGATATTACAAAGCTGATTTCCACCCCTGAGTCCTATGAACCAATTATCTTCTAGTTTTGGACTTTCTTTCTGCAGCCTCTCATGTCTCTGACTTCACTGGCTGGAGGAGAGTTAGGACCTCGGTGTGGACTGACTTTAGTGGAAGGAAGGTGCGCGCTGATTGGATCTTCTGAAGCTTTCCCCGCCTCAGCAGTAAAGTCGTTCTACCTTCTCATATTTGTGCGACTAGAGCAACACTTATCATTTCCTTCAATAACTTCTTGTTTTCATTCACAACCTTAGCTTTTGATTTGCTTTCCTCCGTATACTTAATCATTTCTAGCTTTTTATTAGACTCTTTCACTAGAACACTTAGAGGTCATCACAAGGTTATCAATTGGCCTAATTTCAGTATCACTATGTTATGGTATAGGAAGGCCTGAAAGAAAGGAACAGCTAGCCAGTCCAGGTAGTAGCCAACACAAACACATTTGTTTATTAAGTTCATTTTTCTAATGAGCAAAATTTGGGGAGGGTTCATAGCAATATTATCATAGCAATATCAACAATCGATGACCTTAGATAAATATAGCAAAGACAATAATAAAGCTTGAGCTTGAAATATGGGCAGAATTACATTGTTTAACTCAGTAATTGGTTCATAATGTTGGACAAAGGGTACTATTACACTCGTTTGGTATAGGGTTACCACAAATATCCCCTGTGTAAACCCGCAGTAACTGTGATTCATCGGAAACCATGATTTGCTTGCATGGAAGTAAAGGCGAGTGTGGTAATCTCTTGCTTTCTGTAAGCCACCTTTTAATGAGAGAAAACATGGTCTTTTCTTTGCTTGGTTAATATAGTTTTTGACACGCCACTGTCATTTTCTTTCCACCTGACTCTGGGGCCCCCTTCACTGTGGAGCCTCGCACCTTCCCCCACTACATTTTTTCCACAACTAAATATTCAGTGGGCGCCACTGTTCTTTGAGCTTGTGACTTGGTTGTTTGGTTGGGGTCTCTGAATAGCAAAAGCCAGAGGAAAACAGGGACATGTACATAATCCACATAATGGATATTTAGGCTGCTACCCTAATTACTTTTTAAGACACAATTAAAATTAGAAATTATTTTATAATCCTCAGTAACAAGCTTAACCAACATCATAGTCGTCTTCATACAAAGGGGGTCTGGGAGCTTCGTGTTGCACGAGCAAAGAACTAAACTGTTCTGAGCCATGAGCTTGCATACGAGAGGGATGCGGACATTTATTTATTGTCATACATTAAAAGCCAGAATCCGGGTCGGAAAATGGGGAAATTTCATAGCAGTAAATCTTTCAAAGATTATCCTTTTATCTCAAGGAGACATTTCCCCCCTCATCAGACACTAGTCACATAAAGATGACCGAGTTTCTGTTTGTTTTATGGTTTTAAGATTCTGGAAAAGAAGTTATAAGAGGGCAAGTTAACTTATTAAAATGTTCCAAATCCTTTGAAGAAAAGATATTTTTATTAGATATATGTTCAAGGCATTCTTTCTGTCTTTGCAGTTGTCTTTCTCATAAAAGGTATTCTCTTTCAAATGAACTTCAGCTATCAAATGTGTTTCCACTTACATTTGCCTCATCTCCGTGAATAGTATGCTAGGATGCATCTGAAGTAATAACCCCTTTGGTAAAACTTTATATCTTCAAAAATAATAAAAGCAAGCCATTCTATCAAGCCAAACATATAATGCACTATAATATATTAATTGATCCCATCATTGATTCATAATGTTTCCTAATTGAACCATCCCCCCTCTGCCCTTCACCAGGGCCAAGTGCACACTGGATATAATCATATTCTTCAAAAGTATGTCTGTATATGTTTTCGCAATTCAAACCACAGGCAATTAGTTGATCCACTCCTCTGCCAAAGCCTGAAATAAATCTTTATTTCAGATATTGGAAAAATTGCAACACCCCTTGCCTTCAATGTGTGATTCTTTAGATAGTACCCCAGTGGGCTCATAGAGTCTGTTCACTTCTTTAAGCCTAATTTATTTGCAGAATATGACCTGGGTTTTGGGGATGATAGAAAGAATTATCTGATGTTCAGATTGCCCAAGTGTACCCTAGGGAATCAAAACATTAAGAAGCATATGGTACCAATATTGTCTAGGTTAAAGCACACAGAGAAAGAGCAATGCAGCAACTGTTGTGAACTAAGACCCTTTCTTCCAAGTCAAAAGGTACCATGTCAGGAGGCAGAATAGCAGGCTACATATTCTAAAGGTGTTGTGTCTTACTAACCAAAATAATTTTAAGGAGAAAACTTTTTAGAAAATACCCATTCAGATCACCTAAAGAACACCATACACACACACACACACACACACACACACACACACACACACACACACACACCTTTTAGCTTATTTGCCTTCTCTGATGGGGACAGGGGCAATGTTTGGTAACATCAGCTCTGAACTGCTAGCTGACGCTGATGCTAAATGTACATGACAGAAAGATGAACTCTGATGGATGGCTCTGGATCTGCTGTAATGACAAGAGCCTGGGATGTTTGCAGTGGTTGGTTATCAGTGAAAATGTGTATTACTTGACTTGGCCTTTGAACACTGCAAAAACCTGAAGTGATGGTCATCACTGAACCTTGAAGACAAAATGCTAGTAGGGTTAATAGGTGGTAGGATCCATCTGTCTACTGTAGTGACATATTACGTACTAAATTCTTGAACTAGACATTTTGGTAAATACACTAGGAAAGTAAAATTTCTGCTTGTTTCTTTCCTTAGATATAACAAAAAACACACAGATTTCCTTAAGAAAGTTTTGTAGTATAAAACCCTTTCAAGTGTCTTCACTTTTATCATTTATTTTTCCCTGAAATGAATATAAAGTTAATTTACCTAATAGGTACTGTTATTTTCTCATGTATATATAAATAAATTAGCAGTTTTGCAGCTTAATCTCATCAATTATATTTTCATATATTTATTTATATTTAACCAACTTTAGTCCAAATACTAGCATAGCTAAAGGAAAATTATATTATAATGCTTTGGAGAAATTGTGACCTTTATGAGGAATGCTAAATCAAAGTTTTCTTTTGTCCACCTAAAAGTATATGTCACACCAGAGGCACAATGTTTTTTCTGTTTTAAAAAAAAAGAGTAGACAAAAAAATATACTGCAAAAAAATCAAAATTGATTCATAACACAAAAACCTTGGGATGGAAACAAAAACAACCCATTTAAATTATTCTGAAATATATATATATATATATATATATATATATATATATATATATATATATATACACACACAGCATCTAGAAACTACTTCTAGTTTTTAGATCACATTGTAAAAAGCAAGCTAAATATTCACAAATTGCCAATCATAAAGTTACATTTTCCAATGTGACAGACTGAACTATAGATATTTATTAAAAGGCAACGTTTTCTGTGAGGAAATTAACTAGCTTGCTTTACTGGACTATTAGTTTATGTGCATCATATGATAATAGTAGTTTGTAAATATTTTATAAAAGGTTATATTAGAATTTTCTCTGTACTTGGGCACAAAGTTTTACCCCTAACCAAGTAACTATTTATAACTTTTAGCTACTGGAAGAGGAAGGCTCAGTTTTCTCTAAATTTATAGCTCTGGTAAGCCCGCACTCTTTGGTGGACAGTCACATATACACAATTATCTCGGTATTACAGATCTTCCTTGATGAGGATAGTAGGGTTGAAGACATATAGTTGTGGGGGGTGAATAAGAAGGGGGTGGATTAGGAAGAGATTGCAAGAGAGGGAAATGTGACTTTTATATGATCTAATGGAGTCAAACATGCTATGCAAGGACTCTGTCAATGACCTAGACACACCTGCCAAATAGTACTTCTTTCAATAAATACATCTATTTGGGGAATTTGGTTTAGAAGTCACTGTTTCATGGAACTAAAGAATGAAATCCACATTCCGAATGGGAAATCATGTTACTGAGCTATTATTATCTACTTTAAATTTTAATCCCAAAGTATTACATAACTTGAAAAATCAAAATTTTCTTTTCAAATTTTATGAACTTACCAAGATTTTCACATGAGTAATTTCTAGTATTTGACTAAAAATTAAGCCAATTAAAGTTAAATATATGGAAATAATATTCTATATCTATGGTGTAAGAAACATGCCCAGGAGTCAATTTGTTTTTCTGAATATCCAAATGTGTCATAAATCCTCACACATTAAAAGAAATAAATTCTTAGGGCTCATCTTCCATATCCATCTGGAATATATTAAAAATACTCAAAACAATGAAGCTTTGCTCTATATTCTCTTTTCTTTATTTTTATTGAAAAATGTTTTTCATGAAATATATTCTGATCATCGTTTTCCCTCATCCAATCCCTCCCAGGTCATCCTCACCTCCCCATCCACTTACCCTTCATGCTCTTTCCTTCTTGCTCCCCAACAGAGTCTCACTGGGTATAAGAAGCAAAGAAAACCAGCCTACAAATCACAATCTAAGAGAACCTAGACAACAATGTAAGAGATACATACATGGATCTAATCTATATGGGAAGTGAAATAAGGCAAGATCTCCTGAGTAAATCAGGAGCATGGGGACCATGGGAGAGGTTTGAGGGGGAGGGGAGAGGAAGAAAGGGGAGCAGAGAAAAAATGTAGAGCTCAATATGTATCAATAAAAAAAGCTTCATTCTTATTGGAATTTACTTTTAGAAAAGTTTTAGAGCTCTCAGTATCTAAGGCCATACAACTTTAATATTTAAAATAGGACCATCTATACCAATTCTGTTTTATGTTGAGTACATAAATTTAAATTATGCAATTTGCTACTTCGATTGCTAAAACAATTGAATGACTTTTGTATATATACATTCTAATCATAAAACCCAAGCCGGTATTTCATCTGGGATCAATATTGATGGGAGGAGTCTTTGATTTATTTAGAGGTGGTAAAATGGCACAATTATGGGACAAATGGATGCAGATGATAGATAGATAGATAGATAGATAGATAGATAGATAGATAAATAGATAGATAGATAGATAGACAGAAAGACAGACACAAAATGTGGCTCTGGATGTTACAAGAACTTGTGTTTGAACCTTTAGCAGATTATCTGTTTGCCCCTCAGTTCCAACTGCCCTGGGAAATGGTCTTTCTCAATGTGAAATGGCTATGCTAGGGACAAGATGTCATCTCCTTTCCATGTAATTAAAGACCTTGACTCTCACTTCACCCTGGGCCCACACATGGGCTTTAGGTGAGTGGAGAAAAAACAATGGGTAAATTTTCACCACACTTAGCAATTATCTTCAACTTGTTTATTGTAATATAAGGAACAAGCACTGAAAATTTGTAGTTAAAACAAGAAAAATAAAAGCAAATGAATTTACTTTATGGTTACTCCTTAAAAATAATGACCAATAAAATTCAGGTAGAAGTTGCTTTAGTAGTAGCTATAAGAAGAAACACTTTAAAATAATGAGGCCCTTTATTGCCTTGGACAAATATATTATTCAGATACCAACTGTATCTTTGCTGCAGTGTTTTCTATTTAAAAAAACTAACTATTAATAAAGCAAATGAATGAAGCATTGGCTCCTTGTTTTATAAGAATTCTGTAGTATTTAAAAATAATGATTATAATATATATATGGTATAATAATAGTAGAGATTTAAAAATAAAGACTTATTCTCCCTTTCTTCAATTCTTGATAATTAAAAGGATATAAAAATTTCTAAGCATTGTGGTGTAGAATAATAGTAAAAGTTTCTGAAAGTTCAGATGAAGCTTGACTGTATTTCTTAGTTAAGTGTTCAGTGGCACTGATGTTGTCATTGCTTTTTACTAGCTGTTCTCACTCCAGAAATTGGGTGAAAAATGTATCCTACTTCATAAGAAAACAAGGCCCACTTCATGCATGCATATATCACAGAAATAAGTAAGGTGGAAATCATTTGTAGTCAAAAAATTGAGTTGTGGGCAGTCTTTATATGTGCAAAATTTTTTCAGAATTAAGTTGCTACAAGACACTATTTAATTCTGATACATACGTATTACAAGGAAAACACGGTTTCGTAGTCAGATATTCCAAAGAACTTACCTCGAAAACCCGACAGAAATTGCTGCATAAAAATTTACACCGAGAAAGGAAACGCACAAATCAGTCCTCAAGTCGCACCCTGTTGTAATGGAAACTTCCATTTGTATTATATGTCAAGTGTGTGTGTCCAACTCTGAAGTGTCTTAAGTACACCCTGTGCCTCGGCACTGACTTACTTGCCTCTGCATGGAACATCCTCCACCTGCCCTCCAAATTACTGCGTTTCTTTCAAGGCCCCCTTCAAAAACTCTTTTCTATTGAGCCTTCCCCTCCTTATAAGTCAGAATTAATTGCATCTTCCTTTGCACCCTCACAGCACTTTGAACCTCTAAATGGCAATTACTTTATTCTGTCTTGGACGATTTACATCTTTAAGTATATCTGCCTCATAAGACTTTAGGTTCCACAAAGATGCATCTTAATCACGCTCTCCCCTACCTCACTGGATTTGTTCCAAACATGTGTACTTACTAATAATTTGGGAATTGGTTACCAGTGAAACAAACAGTTCCCAATGACTTTGGATTAAAGAGGAACAACAAGCACATTTAAATAAATTCCCCTCTTAGCATACTTTCAGTGGGATTGAGACTATAATGATGCCTTTACAGGGTAATAATTCTGTACTGTAGCATGAATTCTGCAGTGTTAGGAATTGTCTGTGTGGTATTTTCCAATGATCGTTGGATACCAAAATGTACCAATTAATATATCAGAAGTGTAGAATGTCTAAAACTGTCACTTGGATAACCATTTTTCTCCCATGCTTTACTAAGTTTAACCTTTTGAGTCATCTAAATCAGAACTCAAAGGAACGGGTGAGAGAAGAGAGAGTTGAAGCTTCTGTCATCCTGCTGTCTCCGTGAAACTTCTGACACGAGCCCAGTGTCACTGGGGATGCTTTCAACTTTTTGTGATATCTCTGTTTCTCTTCATGGAAATAAAAACAAGCTTCATTTTCAGATACTCTTTCATTTGCTATTACGCATTTTGTAGTTAGAAAAGAGTGAATATAGGGTTTTCAAATTCTATCCAGTGGTTGTACACGGTGAAGAGTAACAATGCAATTGGAGTTAATAGAGTCAATATCTGCGCTTCTAACCACCACCTTAAACCTTGGACTGTGCTCCACTATAAAAGCATGGCTTGAGGAACCTGGCAAAACAAATCAATCAAGTATCCTTGGGGTAAGTAAATGAACCAAACAATACTTCCTAGACTAACCTGTGATAGTCTCACTCATAACTAGTTTTGTATGAAATTGAATGGATTTCTGCCCTTGCTTAATCCACTAAGGTGTTCAGTATTGTTTTCCACAGGTTTTACTTCGTTTTAAATTGTTTGAATTTTCCCCTGTGATAAGCTGATCTAGATGGATATCTATTCTCATTATAGACAGTGGGAGCTGAGCTTCAGACATCGAATGTCAGAAACCCTTTATTCTTTGCTGTTCTAAGATCTTTGCTCTTTGTTAAACTTAGTAACAGAAAAAAGAATTTGGAGACATGAGTGGGTGAAACCTAGAAACACTTTAGAACTCTCCTTCAAGTTCATTGCCACTTGATCATATAGAGAGGGTCGGGGGAAGAGGGAGAGAGGTTAATTTCACATGTACAGATAATTTAAAAATATTTTTCTTATTTATGAAGCTCTATATAACAAGATGTACAATTTCCAGTAGCTCTTAGCTTTACTGCTTTTCCCCCCTCATTATTCATCTAGAGTTTCCTCTCTCCATATTTGACCACATAACAAATTCAAGTTAAATAACAAAAACCCACAGTGTAAACAACATTTGTAGTGTTATGTTACTTTATTTTAAGCATCGTTAAAGGTAATATTCCAGTTTTGACCGCATGATCCAAATATGATTATCGGCTTGTACTGGCCCTCACCAGAAGAGCAATCTGTAAGATATAAAGCCACAGCTCCAGAGCAGGAGCTGGGCTGTATGCAGAGGGCCGAAAGCAGTCATGTCCCTTAACTCCTTCATAACTGGAGTCTTTTGTTTCAGGTATGAATATCTGCAATATATCAATTGAAAAACAATAAAATTAAGAAGTTAAAAAAGGATTATGTTAGTATTTGATCAAAACTCTCAAAACCAGTCTTACCTCCAAAGAAATACAAATTTATGGGAAGCAAAAAGGTTCAGTGTGGTAATGTTCTTATATATGACCAATTAAAGGATAAATGAGACATCTTTTTTTTTTTAGTTTAAATTATATGAAATCTAAATAATGGAAACTGTTTGAATGGGAAAATAATTAAGATCTTCATTTACAGTGATGGTTTTTCACCTCTAGTTTACAAAATACTTTTGTGGTCATGACATCATCTTCCAGAATACTAGTACAGCTTCTCAGTGAAACCTATGATAACAACTGTTAGCAGGCCAATGGAGTCAGGGGCTCTAAGGGTTTGGCTATGAAGAAACTGGAATCCATTTGCATTCATAGCAAACTAAACCAAAAAGGAAGCTAAAAAATACTGGAGAATAAAAAAAATCATATTTTATTGTGTTCATCCAAATCCTTGCTTCAGTTGTGCCAGGATGGCCTTACTTCTCCTGGAACTTCCTATCCACTTCGTTTATTAAAAGTTTATAAAATTACCCACTGTATTTAAAAAAATAACAACCCAAATAATGGGTTGGAGAGATATATAGTTTGTACCATGCTTATTGAACAAGCATGCAGTTCCACGTACAATCTCCACATCCCATGCAAGGCACAGTGCCCTACATTTGCAATCACGGTGGTGGGTGGCAGAGACAGGCAGATCCTGGTGTTGCTGCCAACTGGCTATGCTCCTCAAGCAGCCCTAGTTCCAATGCTCTCATTCCTTCTCTCATAAACGGGGTTGCCCTCCTGAAAAATTACCTCAGGCTTGCATACACACACACACACACACACAGGTGTGTGCACACATAGAAACACCTATATAGACATACAAACATGCACAAAACACACACACACACACACACACACACACACACACACACCCTTCATATAATAATAGTGAGTAAGAATGGTGGGCTACTTTGTCACCAATGTGTTTAAAGTATAGAGTGCCAGCCGGGCAGTGGTGGCACACGCCTTTAATCCCAGTACTCGGGAGGCAGAGACAGGTGGATCTTTGTGGGTTCGAGACCAGCCTGGTCTACAAGAGCAGTTCCAGGACAGGCTCCAAAGCTACAGAGAAACTCTGTCTCGAAAAAAAAAAAATTAAAAAAAAAGTATAGAGTGCCTTTTATATGTGGTGGAGTAATTTTCATGTCAACAAAACAGAAGCTCGATGAACCCCCTCCAGTTATGTTAATTTTCACAGAAATGAATGAGTTCAATACTGAAGCTTTTTATGCTTAGGATCATGCAATCAAACTAGAAAACAGGAACACGCAGGCACGGTGCATGCTAAGAATAAGCTACGTTCTAACAACTCCTTGGAAGGAAGAAATAAATTGCCATTAATTAATTAATTAATTAATTGTCAGATAGCCTTCTCCTCTCACAAGAGCTTACACATAGTGGTCATATACAGTAGATAGAATAAATTCAAAGGAAAGTAAATCTCCAGGGTTAGGGTAAAAGCTTTATATCTGTAACCTTTTTTTTTTTTAATTAGTGATCAACAATACTGAACTCTGTGAGCTGCAACATAACAGACACAATGACTAAATATGAATCCAGAACATTTTTATTTGTATTCTCATTAAGACTTCAGGAAAAACAATCTAGAATTTTCCAAGTAGATCTGGAGAAATGGCTCAGTGGCTAAAATGCCTGCTGCTCTCCAGAGAACACAAGTTTGGGGTCCAGCAATCATGTTTAGTAGTTCGTAATTACCACTCATAGTTGCCAGTAACTATGCTCCAGGGGATTTGATGTTCTCTTCTATCCCCCGTGAACACCCGCATACATGTGGTGCACACACTGACATACACGCACACACAAAAACAAATAAAAATTAATCTTAAAAGCATTTTTAAGCATTTTAATTTTTAATTCTTTTAATTTTTAAGTGTTCAAAAGTGGAGCTCATAGCTTTCAAATCCTTTCTATACAGAAAACTTAAAATAAGAGAACTATATTACACATACAGCAAATAAAAATATTCTACGTCCTAAGAAATTGTTTTGTCTCTTGGCAAAATCAATTGAAATATAACATTCAGTGATAATCATGCCGATAAGTTATCCAATCATGTAATAATTTTACTTCTTAATTTATAAATTGATATTCAAATATTTTAATAATATTTTTATTTATATTTTAATTTTTAATTATATTTACTTAATTTGAAAAGACAAGTAATTTAAACAGGTAAGTATATTTGAAAAAAAACCATATTTAAAATATGTAAATATTTTGATAAGTATTCATGGCTTATAATCAATGCCAGTTTTCTGTGTTAAAATGGGACTCAATAACTGCTTTACAGTTCTAGATTTAGTACTACATATTATGCTTTCTCTAAATTTTTAATACATTTATTTTCACTTACATTGGGAAATTTAACTTGACCAATGTAGATGTTTCTTTTGGAGAGTTTCTGGTTTTGCAAGAAATAAAACCACCATGATATATAGCAAAATTAAAGATGCTAGACTAACAACTATGCTATCCTGTCCTCAGTCCCAGCAACCGTCTATATCCCCCTACCCTGATGTCTGTGAGAAATAATGAACATTTAATCATTGAGTTTATTTTTATTACTGAACCCAAGTCAAAGTCTCAGCCTGGGGTTCAAGTTCGCAAGATGGGCAGATTTAATATATTTGTCATCACCTTGATATTGCTTAACTTCAGATGAA
Source organism: Dicrostonyx torquatus (assembly GCA_028555095.1). NCBI lineage: Eukaryota > Metazoa > Chordata > Mammalia > Rodentia > Cricetidae > Dicrostonyx > Dicrostonyx torquatus. The sequence goes on from JAQHUG010000036.1 coordinate 1,999,512, forward strand.
AGTGATGGCTGGCAAGTCTGTGGATTGAGGACAACCCCCAAGTTGTTAGTGTTGATATGATTTTCAAGAACCCCGAGTGTTTATTTTTTGTTCTCCATTGCCATGTATCTTGCTAGGCTCATATTAATTAAAATTAACAATTCCCTTCTTTTCTCCAATTCGCCAGTTATTATTTTAGTCAACGACTCGGTGTGTCTTGACTTGGATTATGTTGAAGGAAATAAACAGAATGTGACTCAATCCCTGAGTCAGTCGTTTTGGTTTGTTGGCTGACATTGTAAGGCAAAAATACACACACACATTTTCCCCCTTTCTAAATAAAGGAGTCTACTTTCTTCAAGCAAAAGAAAATTTCAAAAGTTGTGTGCTTCTGTGGGAATGCCTACTGGAGCTCAAGTAAGCCACTCTCAGCTGACTACTTATGACATGATACGTCCAGAGTTTGCATTTAAAAATGAATTTGCAATTGTCTTTTGTCTCTGTTTCCTAATTCTTTTTTAGGGCTTTAAAGATCTGCTGTAACAGGACTCTTGTTACATTTAATAAGTGCCATGTTGATTGGCGTTCTCTAAGTAGGCTTTTCAGTTTGCCTGTGGGGAAATTTAATATAAAAACATTCAACATTCTTTTATTAGTGTTTTTTACTATTCCCAGTCCCATCAGACCTTTGGTGCAAGCAGTGTATTATTGAAAAGCTTATCTGTAAGAAGTGAGCCAAGGGGAAAGTCAGCCTTTATTAATATTGACATCATGTTCCCACACAATGGCTGTCTAAAGAAACTTTTCAATTGGATTTCAACTGCTTTGAAGCAATATAAATGGGAAAACTGAATGCATGGTTTAGCAGAGAATAGTAACTGATGCCATATCCTACACGCGCAGCCATAGGTTGAAGTTAGAGGTATTTCGGAGATACATTTGTTATACTTAAATTATAATGCTTAGCACAATATTTGTTATGCTAATTTGGTAGGTTCTTGAATACATGCATTTTCTTTGAGTTGTCCCCCTCTCCCTCCTGTTTACCAATTTAAAAAAAGACCACAATGGATTCTCAAGATTAAAAATCTTACGTAAAATCCAGGATAATACTTAAGCCAGAGTATATATTAAGCTAAGGTTATTATCTCCATAATTATTACTATATACAATCAGTAGCCAAAAATGTTCAGGGGTTTAGAGACAGCTCAAACAAGATAATTGAGATTGTTTACCTGTTATGAGGCAATGAATTAATGACAGGCATCAGAACAGGGAGATGGTCAATGAAGCAAACTATTTCTACTAGAACTCTACAGTTCAAAACTAAACTCTCTAGGAGAAATGGTACACTCACTAGATACATGCATTACCTCACTAGAATCTCCATGACTGAATGCATAGTAACTATAACAACCAGGGAGTTAGCCCTTGACTAAAGGGCTTCACAGTCTTCAAAATTAAGAAAATTACTTGAGAGTTTTCTGAGAACGTCCATTAATTGTGGAATAAATTTTTGACCCAGTGAATACCATTGCTTTTTCTAATTAAACAGTCCAAATTTGACATCTGGAACACTGCCTTAAAGTCACCATTTTCCTGGAAACTCTCAGATTTTGAGGTGTCTAAAGTTAAATTTAACTTTTAAGAAGTAGTCTTTTAAAACTCATGGTTATTTAGAGCAGATTGACTTAGAGACGTGTCATAATTAGCTGGTGGATTGTTAGAAAGACATATTATCTTGGATGAATTACAGAGCGCTAAGTGTCATCCCGGTTCTAAACTGCTAAGCTTAATTTCTTCTCAGTTTTCACCACGAGTCCCTTTTCTATTATGCCAATAATAAAGGTGTAGTTATTATAAAATAGGCATACTTCGTTAAAGCATGAATTTTAAACTGTTTTCTTTCACATTTTGAAGTAACTGAGTCATAATTTTTTGATTTGACATTAGCTAAGAAAAACTTCCAAGAAAACAGTACTACACACACACACACACTCACTCCTCCCCAAGATTTAGTAGCTTTATTAACCACTCACAGACATTTTTAAACTAATAGAGAAAAACATATAATATAAAATAACTTAAAAAGATAAATATCAATATTATCATTAGTCAGATATCTTTTGATAGGTAAGAAAATATCAAAGAATAATATCAATAATGATCACCACAGTAGTCTTAATAAATAATTATCTTAGAATAAAATTGACAATATGAAAAATTAGCATGCAAACCCCCTTAGAAATTGTGAGTTAAAACTAATATGACACAGGACAAATTTTATAGAATATCTATATTCACATGCACACTTGAAGCTAAGAAAGAACTGTATAAAATATAAAAACTGTTGTGATGTATATGTGAATAAACTATACTCAATGTATATCACATATATGTATAAGAATGCCCTCTTTCCTAAAAGTATCCCCTGGGATCCTGTGAGCACCTTCAGCCTGGGAAGCAGGTATATCACCTGTATATCGCAGATCTTCAACTCTCCCTCTGCTTGTCCAAATCCAATCCCAGGGACTAATCTGGAATTTTGTAGAAGACTACCTACTGCAGGCCACCTTCTCCAGTAGATCACAAAGATGTACCCCTCAAAACTTCCCTTATCCCAGTAATTGTTTTATCCCAGCCACCAAATTCAGCAGATACCCACTAGGAACTCACAGGCCACTCATACCTGAGAAATAGGTAGGCTAACTACAGATTTGTAGTTCTTGAAGCCTTAGGTAAGGCAAGGAGACAGTTGAAGAAGATCAACAGGATACAAAATGAAAAGGAAGAAGTCAAAGTGTCTTGATTTGCAGATTATATAATTAGTACCCGTAAGTGACCCTAAAAAATTCCGCTGAGAAACTCCTACAAATAATAAAGACTCTCAGCAAAGTAACTTCATACAAAATTAACACAGAAATCAGTAGCTGTACTATATACAAATGACATAGGAAAAAAACCCAGAATACTGAAAAAAAAATTGAACACTGCAGAAAGTATCACAATCCTCAATTTCAAGGTTTATTGCACATGCAAAGTAATAAAAATAGAGTGTTATTTGCACAAAACAGACATGTTCACCAACAGAACTGAATTGAAGGCCCAGAAACAAATCAATATACCTATGGACACATGATGTTTGATAAAGAAACTGGAAATACACACTGGATAAAGGACAGCATATTCAACAAGAGGTATTGTTCAATCCTGATGGCTTCATGTAAAAGAATTCAAGTAGATCCATAGCTATCTCATTGAAAAAACATAAAAAAACTCGACTCCAAGAGGATCAGAGAACTCAACAAAAAATCGAATATACTGAACATGATAGAAGAGAAAGTGGGGGATAGCTTTTTCATTTGTATGGGAAAGTCTTTGAACAGAATGTCATTAGCACAGGTACTAAGATGAACAATTAATAATTGGGACCTCACAAACCTAAAAAGCTTCTTCATGGCAAAGGACACCATCATTTAAATAGAGCAGTAGCCTACAAAATGGAGAAAGATGGTTTTTTTTGTCAACTCTACGCCTGAAAGGGGAATATATATATAATATATATGTACATATATATGTATATATATGCATACAAACATATAGTTAACTCAAAAAACTAGACATAAAGAAAAAAATAACCCATCTTAAAAATGGGATACAAATCTGCAAATCTAACAGAATTTACAACACAGGCCTGTGGTCTGGGCTGCCACCTGGAGCCATGTTGGTATTTAGTACTCACACTACCCATGGAGGTCATGCCAATCTGGATGGCCTGTGCTGCCACCTGGAACCATGGAGATATCCAGGTATGAGCTGCTGCCTAGGGCCATGTCTGGGTCCATGGCCCTGCAGCCAATGGGGCCATATATGGTGTCCATGATTTCTTTTACTAGTGACTACTCTGTAGATGCCCAGGGTCTGGTCAGTCACCTGAAATGTTGTTGGTGTCACCTGAAGCAATGCTGGTTTCTGAGGTCTTTTCACAGCCATAGAAACACTGACTAAAATACCTGAACGCACAGAGACTGAAGCAGTATGCATAGGGTTTGAATGTCTTTGTATCTGCTTTAGCTCCTTTGCGTCTATAGGTTATGGTTTCTAGTTTAGTGTTTCTGAGCAAGCAAAGAAGTGGGTCTCTGATTCCTGTGTCTTTTCTTGGGTTCTTCTTCTTCTTCTGTTTTGTTTTGTTTTTTCGTGTATGTGTTTGTGCTTGTCCACTGTCTTCAATTTTGTTTCTTCATATCACATCAAAGCCTTCTGTCTTCTAATTAGAGACAGGAAGGAAGTGGATCTGTATGGAGGGGTAAAGGTAGAGAAACAAATCAGGATATGTTATCTGAGAAAAATTCTATAAATGTCCTTGTGTAGTCCTCTGCCATGTACAATAAATATATAGTAATAAAAGATATGTAAAATATTATTCTTCCCCTCTCAAAATAAAATGATGTCATAGGACACATATCCACACAAAATGCTTAATCTTTTGTGATATTTATATTACAGCTCTAACAAAAATATTTAAATATACATTTAAAATGCACTATTTGTATTCCATCTCATTTTGTTAGTTACATATCAAATGCAAAGTAAAAAATAAAATATATATTACAGATAAAATATTTTTTCAGGAAAGACATCTGACTTCTTTACTTTTTTAGGATAAAAATACCTGCAAATTAATCTTGGAAATGAACATTAATTAAAAAAAAACAAGGGGGTTGTTAATGAGTTGCTCAAACTCCAGTTGGACAGCAGTTGGCAGTGGCTGAGTTGCTATTGTAACATCACACATGCACGCTCGTGTTGCTGAGTTGCTAAGCTTGAGAGACAGAAGTGAGGGCACACTGCGCTGCAAAGTTTCTCTGCCAACAGGACTTAAAGCACAAGACCCAGTTCTGTGGCTGGGACTCATGTACAAGTTCTTGTGGGCACTACAGAAGCCTCCAATTGAGACTCTGGGGCCTTACTGCAAAGACGCTGTCCCGAATTTCAATTACTCTGGGTGAATCTAAGACTTTCTTTCCTGCTGAGTTGTCCTTCCATGCTGATGTTGCTGATTCTGGGAATATCATTTAAATATACTTGAGTTCAAGGATGGAGTTAGTCTATGTATAAAGTATGTTCACTCTTACCATATGGGAACACCTTTACCAGGAATTTTTTT
>JAQHUG010000036.1:2022403-2052405 GCA_028555095.1 Dicrostonyx torquatus
AATAACAATCCCCCAACCTTAGGAATCCAAGAAATTTTCAAAATGAAAGATCTGATCTATTTTTCTTTTTAATTAGAGAATTCTAACTATAATATGGGAGCTGTTCTTAGAAGATTTGCAAGCAATGAAAAGGCTATGCATAGTAATTTAGAGATGCCATGGAGAAGATTTAAACTGGGTGAACTGACAATCAAAGTACAGTGAAGGTCAACCTGGAGGAGTATTCAGGAGGACACTGATACTGGATACAAAAACTAATTGGGCAAGGGAATGGGGAAGAAGAGTGTGTGATACAAATGACATCTTAGTTTCATACCATCACTTTGTATTCCATACAAAAACTATGTTAGGCTTTATTGGCCATAAAATTTTCTTTGTTTTCAGCTCTTCTATAATAATCACCAGGGAATTCATAGACATTTAAACACAGCAAAATGCCTGTCTTCTGATACAACTCTTCAATTGGTCTTTAAGGGATACAAATTTAATATGTCAAATTTAGCTCAGAGTCTGCAGCTTGTTGATTCTTTCCATAAATAAAGAAATGATATCAGCACTTACTAAAAATAAATCAATGAAATACAAAAGGAAAATAACCATGAATTTGAGATACAGCGACTAGAAACTTAACTCTCAGTGCAATAGTGGTGGGAAGTTAGGCCATGAAAGGACCATCTTCATGGGTAGAATTGTGTTGGCTTTAAGATGCCTCAGATCTGTAGGTGAATTTCTTCTTCCTGCTCTTTCCTCTCTACACACCTAGCCCCCCTGTTCCCTCTGTCTCGTCTCTTCTCTTTTCTCCTCTTCTCTTCTCTTTTTTCTCTTCTTCTCTTCTCCTCTCCTCTCCTCTATTTCCTTCCTCTCCCCTTCGTTCTGTCCCCTCCTCTCCCCTCCCATTTTTCTCTTCTCTTCTCCTCTCCTCCCATCCTCTCCCCTCCTCTCCCGTTCTCTCTGTCCCCTCCCCTCCCCTCTCCTCTCCGCTCATCTTTTCTTTTCTCTTGTCTTCATTTTGTCTCTTCTCTTTTCTCTCCCTTCCCCTCTCTTCCCTCCCCTTCCCTTCCCTTCTCTCCTCCTCTTCTTTATGTCTCCCTCTTTCCTAATACATGTAGCAAGGAAATCCATGTTGTCTCATAACATTGTGAGTTTCTGCAGTAAATTCAAAACGATACCTGTTCATACAGAGTGACTTAGATAGGGAGTGGATCTGTGTCTGATCAGATGACTTTTCCTCCAATTTCTTTGTATAAAAATGGCTTGAAATATTTGGAATGGTTCAAATTTTCTATTGTGATGATGACACACATGCCAGAGAGAGAGAGAGAGAGAGAGGTGAGTGAAATAAGACACTTAAGGAACCGCTGTACTCACCTTTAATTCTAGAGACCTTTTTATGCAGGAACTTTGCTTACAACTTTCTTCAATTAATAGTGAAAGAACACTGTAGGCTGAAGTTTTGTGATCTTCACCAACCCCACATCAGACAGAGGTTTGATCTCCAAAATATACAAAGAACTCAAGAAATTGGTCATCAAAAGAACAAATAACCCAATAAAAATGGAGTACAGACCTAAACAGAGAACTCTCAACAGAGCAATCTAATATGGCTGAAAGACACTTTGGGAAATGCTCAACATCCTTAGTCATCAGAGAAATGCAAATCAAAACAACTCTGAGATTCCATCTTACATCTGTAAGAATGGCCAAGATCAAAAACACTGATGACAACATATGCTGATGACAACTTATTGCATTGATAGTGGGAATGCAAGCTGGTACAGCCCCTTTGGATGTCAGTGTGGAGATTTCTCAGAAAATTATGAAACAACCTTCCTCAAGACCCAAAAATACCACTTTTGGGTATATATCCAAAGGATGCTCAATGTACCACAAGGACATGTACTCAACTATGTTCATAGCAGCTTTGTTTGTCACATTCAGAATCTGGAAACAACATAAAGGCCCCTCGACCAAATAATGGATAAGGAAAATATGGTATATTTACACAATGGAGTATTACACAGCAGAAAAAAATAATGACATCTTGAAATTGGCAGGCAAATGGATAGAGCTAGAAAACTTCATATAGAGCAAGGAAACCCAGACCCAGAAAGACATTTATCATATGTACTCAGTCATAAAGGTTTTTAAACATAAATCAAAGAAAATCAGCCTACAAACCACAATCCCAGAAAACCTAGACAACAGTGAGGACCCTAAGATATACATACATGACTCTAATATACATGAGAAGTAGAAAAAGACAAGATCTCCTGAGTAAATTGGGAGCATGGGTAACATGGGAGAGGACTGAAGGGTAAGGGAGATGCAGGGATAGGAGCAGAGAAAAATGTATTGCTCAATAAAACCAATAAAAAAGAAACATAAAAAAAAGAACTTATAATGTTTCCACATCTCGTCTGGGAAACATATGGGAAGCTGCCATTGAGCTATATCATAAAATTAAGGAGAAATAACGCATACCTCTGTTTTATTTCCAAGCTCACATCATTCCTTGCCTGTTTGCTCTGAAGAGAGGTAGCTCTGTGAGCCTTTTGTTTATAGAGTGTTAGTGGTGAGTGGACTTTTCAAACTGCGATTTTCTGCTCGTCTTTCATCACTCCTTGTAAATGTTTGCCTCTCTCTACCTACACACACAAACACCAGGTAAACAGATGAATGACAAATAGATCCATCCATGGACTCATTTATGCTGCAGCACATGGATCTTTAAATAAGCTCTGTTCTGGGGAAATAACAAATTTACCGTATGAGTGAGTTTCTTTCAATAAAATTTGAGGATCAATCAAGTCAAAGAAAGAAAACTCTTTTCAAGGACACATTATTATTCCAGCGTCTATTAGGCATCACCTTGTTCTGACATCAATGAAGAGGAGAGCCCAAAGAGCTCCTGGAAGTTCGCAGGTTCTGGTAGGCTATGCTGAGAAGGATAGGCTGTCGTGTAGTGTATATAGGATGGGGGGAGGATAGATAAGTGAACGCAGATCCAATCCAAATGTGTTTATCTACTTAACATTTTTTAGAAAACAAGGCCATTTTACTGACTCGCTTGAAACTTCTATGATTTAGGCAGCTGTGTTGGTAGGACTTCACGTGTGTAGCTTCAGGCATTTCAGAAACTGTCATGCAACACTAAATAAATACTTGAAAAGAATTACCAACTTGATCAAGAAAACTCCAAGTAGTTATTTGCAACAATTTCTAGGACACAGATTGAGCAAGTTAGAGAGTTTAACCTGAAAGTCGGAGAGGTCTAGTATGGACCTCTCACTTCCCTGACAAAATCCTTAACAGAAATAACTTATGGGAAGAAGAGTTGCTTTGGGTCAATGGTTTCGAAAGTGACAGCAATGACTGGTCAGACCCCTGGGGTTGGGTCTGAGGTGACCTGCTTATCATGTCAGGAGCCTGAAGCAGGACCAACTGTTTATCTAATAGTAGCAAGATATAGAAAGGTCATAAGTGACCACCAACAAGATTCGTCGCAAAGGTCTTTCTACAGAGATCTCTTTTCTCCTACTTTCACCTCCTAAAGATTTTATCATAACCCCAAATAGTGCAACTATCTCAGAATCACACTTTCAGCATATGAGGCTGCAGTGATGGGTCATATTCAAAATACTGCAACAAAAATTCAAATTCTAGATCTGTTATCATGGTACCCTGAGCTAGTTGATCATGGACAGCTAACAGATCCCATGCAAAAAGCAGGAGAACGAGACCTATATATTATGAAAACTTGAGTATGCTAATTGCTGGAGAAAATCCCTCATGATTTTTAAGCTTATTGGCAGCAGGATCTGTTCAAATTGTGTGTATATTCTTTTAGATATTAATATTTTGCACTGGTGAGAAAACTTTGGGCATGGTACTTACGCCAATCAAGGTTCTAAAGACAAAATCAAAATCAATATGACAAAAAATATGTATATTTGCTTATGCTAAATATATTTATATTTGAATATATGCATGATGATTTTGAAAGAGAAGTCCTGTGATTTTATAGGCTTAGAAGGTCTATAGCATGGTTTTAGCAGTAAAGACAACCCAGAAATCCATTGCTGCTTCTGAGTCTAGGTTTTAGGGCCTGAAAAGTGAAAGGAGCTCTTATTCAGGCCCCAGTACAAGGCTGGAGTCCTTAGAAACAAGGTTCCAGGTATAAGTCCTGGAGTAGAAAGGCCTAAGATCTGATGAGCTCTGATATCTGCAGACAGATCAGTGCTTCAGTTTGTCAAGAAAAGGGGAGGTTTTTTTTTTCCTCTACATTTTTCCTGTTCTGGATCTCAAGCAATTGGACAGCACCTGCCCACCCTGAGAAATGTAGGTCTCTACTCAGTCTACTGATTCATGTGCAGGTGTCACTCAGAAATACCCTCATATACACACAGTAAACAGCCAGCTGTGGGGCATCCCTTAGCCCAGTCAACCAGATGCAGGAAGTTAACCGGACGGCACTTTGATAGATCACAGCCAGAGGAGAAAGCACTACCGTTGATATTTCACGGGATAAAACTCAGTCCAGTCGTAAGATATATCCTACTGGGGAGGGTGGCAAATGCTGTGTGCTCTGTAGGATGGCTTCTAATAACAGAGTGAGAAAAGCCAGACAGCTTGGATGCAACTTGTAAGGAGCAATCCTCTCCCACAGTATGGGTACCGGATGAAACAGTGCAGACCTGACGCTAACAGGAACCTGAAAGCATCCTTACATGGTGAGCCCTAGAAGTCTTGGCTGTTTTGTGAGTCTGGATCAAAGAGGAAAGGGGAGGAAGCAGCCCAGTTGCCACATGCTCCTACATATTCCAATTACTGTGAAAATATGTAGAATGTTCAGTGACCGAAGTCTGCACATCTCTTCTTACACAGCAGTGAAACTCTTTGTTTTATCCCCTCTGATAAGTTTGAAAGAATTACACCCCTGCTTAGACTCTGAAACCTCTGCGGTGTTGATGCCCAAGAAGAACCGCATTGCCATCTAGGAACTTCTTTTTAAGGAAGGAGTGATGGTTGCCAAGAAGGATTCCATATGTCCAAACACTCAGAGCTGGCAGACAAGAATGTGCCCAACCTTCATGTAATGAAGGCTATGTGGTCTCTGAAGTCTTGAGGCTATGTGAAGAAGCAGTTTGCCTGGGGACACTTCTATTGGTAACATATGGATGAGGGCACCCAGTATCTCTGTGATTTTATCTCCACCAACCTCCGTAGATCGCATCTGCTACCCTGCGCGGTAGTCTTCCCGAAACTGGTAGGCCTAGACCCAGAGGTCCAGAGGGTGAGCGACAAGTAAGATTCGCAAGAAGGGAGGTTGATGGGGCAACTACAGGAGGAGTGCTGTGCCCCCTGACGCTAACAAAAAAGCTGAGGCTGTGGCTGCTCAGCTACATGGTCAGCCACCGCACTGAACTTGAAGACAGTTGTTGTGAATAAAATTTAAAGATAAAAAAAATTTCACCCCCATGTTGTTATGGTTTTGTGCATTTAAGGGTGACATTTTTATTATTATAAATTATTTTAAATGAGGATATTAAAAATTAATTTCAATTTTTTGAAAACTTTCATTTCATCCATATAGTATCCAGAAGTTTTTACAATTTGATGTTCTTGAGAATGAGTTTGAGTTTGTACATCTTCATTTCTTAAAGATTATTTGGTAAATAGCTTTTCTTTCAACCACAGCTCCCTTAAAATTCAGTGAGGCATTCTTAGGGCATACTTTCCCATAATGAACACATTGCAGCAATCACTGCAGAAGAGAAAACACAGGAATGTCCGTGGTGCAGTCTTCAAAGTGTTTACACAGCCTTAATGTTGGTCATTTTAGGGAAACTGCCAACAAGCCCATGAAGCGGGAAATGTGCATTCTGGGTTTAGAGAAGCAGTTTAAACTTCCAGGATGTCCAATTCCAAATTCAGTTTATCTTGCTTTATATACAAAAGAGCTGTTTATATTTGACAACATGTTTGCAAACCACTCTACAAAATGTGGCTGCCACTGATCTGGTCTGGAAAGGAGAGGATGTTGGGAAAAGGCCGCAATTAAAGCTAGCTGCTGTTATGATTTGATGAAGCTTTTGTTGTTAATTAAGTCTAGAAGAATCTTTTCTTCAGCGTACTTTACAGAGACACAAAATAATCTTTGTTGACTGGTTTTTACCTTCTCGGTCTGAAAACTTTTATACTCAATACTTAACGCATCTCTTCTTCTGTCATTTGATTATTTATTTATCATGGGCTCGTAGGGAGGGTCCCAGCTATTACGGACTAGAGGGGTATAAACAGACATATTGGCTAAGATGCTGCCAGCTCTCAAGAAGCTTTGCTGGATGTAGTATTGAGGCGCGGGCTGTGTTCCCAGCACCTGAGATGAGCGCGGGCCCTTTGTTCCATCCAGCTGCGGGGCCAGCTTACCTTTGAAATAACCACATGAAAACTACATCAATCTAAATACTGCCTGGCCCATCATCTCCAGGCCTTCCCTGGCCAACTCTCACATCTTGCCTCAACCCATATCCAGAAATCTGTGTATCACCACGTGTCGTGGCCTACCGGCATGAGTCTAATCTACATCCATCTCGGGTAGGAGCATCATGGCACTGCCACACTTCCCTTCTCCACAGCCTTCTGTTCTGTCTACTATGCCCACCAACGGGCTGCCCTATCAAAAAGCCAAGGCAATTTCTTTATTCAACCAATGAAAGCACAGAAATACAGAAGGACCCTCCCACACCAGCTGGAGTAGTAGATGTGGCTATGGACAGGCAGAGATGCACACATATTTAGGGCAGGAAAATGCCACTACAGAGGTTCAGATAAAGACACTTCCAGATTAAAGAACTTGTGGGGTTTCTGATGAAGGCAGCATTTGAGGTGGAAGAAAAGCCATTTGTGAACACACTGAGATGATACAGTGAACTGTCGGAATGCAGAGGATATTGAGATAGAATAAGAATGCAAAGTATTAGATAAACCTACCACTGGGCATGTTGCTTTTAATCACCCTTAGATAAATTATAGTTCATGCTTTTAAAATGGACACTAATAAAGACTTACGGACTATTATTATAGTCCTTCCCTTACTCTCCTTTTAGTACCTATGGAGATAGGACTTCCATGAACTACCTGCTTTGAGATGAAGTGCACAGCAATCCCCTGTGGTTTTCTGAGCCCTGAAGTATTTACCAAGTTTCTTTACTGTCTGTAACACTGATCTACTTTTCTTTTATTATTTCAGTTTTTCTCTAGTATTGGGGACTGAACCAAGGGGCCTGAGTTTACCAGGCAATAATTCCACCCTGAAATAAATTTCCAACCACTATCAATGCTATATTGAGAACAAAATCTCAAAATCATATAATTTCAACTCTTAACACACATTAATGAATCATAAGTACTCATATTAAATACATAACAAAACACTGTCACCTCTCAAGCATTATCAACAATGCCTTACTATCATTTACAGGAAAATGGTTTTCTCAATATTTTTATCTAATGTTTACCAGAGGACACAATCAGTATCTGTGCATTGCTTTGGCAGGTACAGCTAGGCCTTTCTTTTGCAACTGTTCTTTTAAAAATACATGTTGGAAGAAATAAACCAAAAACCCTTGAGTTTCCTCTATTCTGCGTTTTGCTGATTGCAGAGACTATATGATCTGACATAATCCTGAACTGAATGGAACACAGAAAACCGTTTCTCTTTGGATTTTTCCCTTGTGCCTTTTCTTCATTAGGCCCACTTTCTCTCTCTCTCATTTGTCTCTGTCTCTCTCGTGCATCCATATTTGTATATACACATACACTGTATCTTACATATGTTTATAAATACATTTTTAAAATTTTACTTGCTTTTGTGATACACACACAGACACAGACACACACACACAGACACACAGACACACACACACACACACACACACACACACACACACACATATATATATATATATATGAAGATGGCTTGGCAGGTAAGAGTGCCTGCTGCAAATTCTGAGGACCCAATACGCACAACAACATAGTAGGACAACGGAAGCTACTCACATCACTTGTCCTTTGACCTTCACACACATATGGTTGTGGTGGTGCTCCACCACTCCCAAAATCAAACCCAAGGCAATATCTATGTTTTCTGAGATATGTCTTGGCACCAAACTGGACTTATTTAGTTCTTTTTTCCCATGTTAGGGTCCACATTTTTTCCAAAACATCCTACAATTTTGTTCAATCTGAAAATTTTGGTTAAAATTAAAACTTCTTTTTATTTTTGCCAATATTTTCCTTCCAACTTCATTGAATTGTCAACACCATCCCTCTGATCTCATGTTAATATAAAATTCACTATGACTCGCTTTCTCATTTCTGATTCTTATGTCAAATCTCAGTGTTGTTATTCTTTATTCTCCATAATAAGAATAGAATAGGAAATCATAAATGAGATGCATACGCACCAGCAATGTACACTAGTGCATAATTTATAGGTGATCTAAGTGTAAGGATAGCTATAGATCCTCCTGGAAGTCGGAAGCAAACAAGATCGCCAGGCAAAAGTTGGAAGCACGGGTGTGGGGATAGGGGGTGGAGGTAGGGGTTGGGGTAGGTAAAAGGGAGGGGATAAAGGGAAAAGGAAGAACAGGGGAGAGCCTGGGGGTGGTGGAGGGTGGAGATAGAGGAAGGGTGGATATTGGAGAAGGGAATAAGATATCTACATTAAGGGAGTCATTTTAAGATTAGCAAGAGACTTGTCTTTAGAGGGGATCCCAGGAGTTCACAGGGATGTACCAGCTAGGTACTTGGACAGCAGAGGAGAGGGTGCCTGAACTGAACTTGCCCCATAGTTACTTTGTTGAATATCTTGATCATTCACCATAGAAATTTTGCATGATGGATGGAGATAGAGCCAGAGACCCACATTCACATCAGAACAAGGGACTGAGCTACCAAGGTCCAGTGAAAGAGCAGAAAGAGGGATAAGAGGAGCAAGGAAGTCAGGACCGTGAGGGACTGGCCCACCAACAGAGACAGTGTGCTTGATCTATTGGGAGCTCATCAATTCCAGCTGGACCAGGACTGAATGAGCATATGACCAAACTGGACTTTCTGAATGTGGCTGCCAATGGGGACTGACTGAGAAGCCAATGATAATGGCACTGGGACCTATCTCTTCTGCATGTGTTGGCTATTTGGGAACCTATTCTATATGGATGCACACCTTCTTAGACTAAGATGGAGGCAGGAGGGCCTTGGGCTTTCCACAGGGCAGGGTATCCTGTCCCATCTTAAGGAAGCAGAGGGAGGGTGGTGGGGTAGTTGGGGAGCGGGAGGGCCCGGGACAAGGGGAATAAATGTAAATTTTTCTTTTAACAATAAAAAAAGAAAAGAAAGTGTAAGGATAGCTGATGGAGATCACATGCAACTTATTTGCTCAAAGAAGAAAAATAAGTGTATTAGATATTAAAATAAACATTTTATCAGTCAATTAGTATACCATTTCAAATTATCAACAATAAATTAAATATCTAGTCTCTATACTCACAAAATTAAAAAATTTACCACCATGACCACAATATATAATGGATTTGTTTTAAAGAAGAACACGTACCCCATGTGCATACCCCAGATGGGCTAAACTCATGATCCTCCTGGCCCTGCTTCTCGAGGGACAGGAGGCCTGCTGCTTCCTATGTTCTCTGAGCAAAAGGACAACATTATCAGTGTCGTAGCTACATGCAAAGAGATTTTCTATAGCGATTGTATTTATTGAGGAAGTATCATCGTATGTGCACTGGTGTGCTTTCAAAACTACACCTTCATGTTGGAATGGATGTAGCTCAGTACATAATGTGGATACATAAGCTGTTCTACCAGAGGAATCGAAGAAGAAGCTCCCCTTTCGCTGTCTTCTCTTCCTCTGACTTGCTTCAGATGAGCTGTTGGTTCTCGTAACTTCTGTTGAAACCACGTGTAGACTTTACCAGCTGTAACTCACAGCTCGCTTATATGCCATTAAGTGAATTTATTAGACAAACACCCAATATTGTTATATTAAATAATATGTTAAATTAAATAGAATAGAATTTAAAATAATGTAGACTATATGCTATAAATTTGTAGAATTTTGGTTTCATTGTGTGTGAGTACATGCAGACTTTTATTAATTGTATTACAGATGCTTGTCATTCCTATAGGTCTAAATCAAAAGGGTTGCCTCAACTCTCTTTTCCTAGCTATTTCCAAGCACATTTTACTTACAATAGTAGTACCAAATGCTGTAGCACTGCTTAGTGGTTTTGGAATAGGAGAGGGTTAGAATGCTTTCATATAAGGTGATTCACATAAAGTCTTTCATACAGAGAAAATTCAAGAAAGGTCATTATAAATAGACTTTGCCTATGGTTTACTCATATTTTAAAGAAATGGGAAGAGAAAGAGGCAATGAGAGAGAGATGCTGGGGAAGAGAGAAAAAGACATATTTAGAAACAGAAACTAATCATGTGATGCATGTGTTTACACACAGACACATGTATGCATACATGCACACACATGTGTGTGCACACGCATGCACAGACTGTCTTTGAAGCAGCATAGTCTTGGAGCCAACAGTTAAGTGCAAGTGTCAGGTTTGTGTTGGACTTTTAGAATTTTACCCAACAATCTGTTTCTTTGACCTTTCTGTTGATTCTTTTTAGTCATTTGTATCTATTCTATTCAAACTGGTGAGTAGATTCTGATTTACAAACAAGAGCATTAACTAATTTCAAGAGACTCTCTTTGCATACTTAGAGTTACACCAATATACCTTACACTGGTTTTATTTTTTTACAAACAAGAGAAACCAATTTTAAAAGAAAAAAATGAGACTAATAAAAGAAGATACAAGCTGTAAAATCCAGTTGCCTAAAATTGTGTGTGTTTGTGCATGTGTGCCCGCGCATGTGTGTGTGTGTTCACATGTACACACACATTCATTGTACCAGTGCTGATGTCGATTATCCTACAGCATATGATGGACTCAGAACTCACATGTCATGAGAGTGAGTATGTATAGAATGGCGCCTTTAAAAATGAAATGTTAGGAATTGAACTAATTCATGTAAACTTAAGTATCTATAAACATTGTTGTATTTAATTACATTAAGTAGCTATAAACATTACAAAAAATTTCAAACATTAGGGTCACAGGGCAATAACTAACATGAAGTCAGAAGAAAAAATTATCAAAGGCCACTCTAATAGCCTTTTCTGACGAGCAAGGGGCATTGTAGACAGCAGAAAAGCAATAAACACAACACATCTCATCCTCAGGATCTCCTCTGATTTTTCCCATATGACACACTTCATCAACAAGCAGAGAAAATATAGCTTAAGCCAATATTTCTCAAACGATGCACTGTGACCCCCAAGGTTATCATAAACTAATACCGCAGGGACCACAGAATTTCTTCTCCACTGTGTCCGAGCCAGAGGAAGTCAAATACAGAGGACACACTGACAAGACTGAAGGTAATTAAGGGATATGGAAAGGGAAGGAAAAAGCAGCCTAAAAAGACGCTCCTCATTCTGAGATTCTCAGCTGGCCAGTCCTGTTACCTGACCTTGCTCCAGCTGTTATGAAAATGCCCATCATTGCAATTGGCCAGATAAGGAGAAAGGTTCTGGTTTAAGCCTGACCCGTGGGGGTTGAGTTCCATTTTGCTTACTCAGCTATCTCTCTGCTCTATGCACACCATTATCACAAAATAATGTATCTAAGTTCCCACTGGAAATTCCTGGGTTTTACTAGGATATTCGAACATTTCATAAGTATTTAAGATACAAAGTGCTTAATCCAACAGACAGCAGGCTGTATTAGGGTCTCACTTTTTGATTGGACTGATTTTATTCTCCTAAAAGCAAAATCAGGCAGCTTAGAATTATTTACCCATATAGAAACTGAGAACCAGGAGGGTGAAATAACTTGTCCACAATCGCATGCTAATAATTGACAGAGAATGACTACACTTTGAATTGTAAGGGGATGGTGTCTTTCTGCCTGTCCATGCTGATGCCTACATGCAAAAGATGGGATAATATGATCAGGCCAGGAAGGTGGTTCAGTGAGTAAGAGTGCTCACTGTATGATGGTGAAGACCTGGACTTGGATCCTAGAGCACATGTAGCATGCCAAACATATCCATATATACCAGTGCTATAGATCACTTCGGCTTTTGGCTTCTTGGCCAGTCAATCTATTAGGAAAAGGGAGATCCAGATTTATAGGGTGACCGCGTCTCAAAAGCAGAACACTTAACATCGTCTTTCAACCTCTACTTGCACCACCATATGCATATATATGGGGTGTGTGTGTGTGTGTGTGTGTGTGTGTGTGTGTGTGTGGTTCTGAATAGTTTATGAAATGATTCTTCAGATTTAAGGCACAAGGTCTAGACTAAATGATTTTAACTATTAGTTTGGGCATAATATGAGCAACTACATAGATGATACATGATAAAAAGAAAAAGTGTAGTCAGACAACTGAGAGGCAAAGGTACAAATAGCCCAAAAGAGGTGTCTGTCCAGGCCATTTGTGGTCTCCCTGTTCAGTGTCCCTTCCTTCTGAGTGTGAGGTAAAGATGCTTTCTAAAATGGGTAGTCTTGGAATCTGAAATGAAAAGGCTATGTCAGAGAATTTCATCACAGTTTACTCAAAAGGCAGAGAAAATAATGTTAATATTCTCAGGGCTTTATTTTTAAACTTATTCATTGTGTGTGTGTGTGTATGCATGTGTGTGATGCGCATTTGCATGTGTGTGTGCTCAGAAATGAATCAGAAATGGATATGTCTGGCATGCTACATGTGCTCTAGGATCGAAGTCCAGGTCTTCACCATCATACAGTGAGCACTCTTACTCACTGAACCACCTTCCTGGCCTGATCATATTATCCCATCTTTTCCAACCATGAGGGCTCCAGGGATTGAACTCAGGTCGTCAGGTCAAGTGACAAGCAGCTTTTACACTTCTCAGTCTCCCAGTACTTTTAGTCTTGTGGTTGCTTTGGGTGGAGGATGTTTCTATGCCTTGATGTTTGGAAGAGAAGTTGATGTTCCTATAACTTACCTCATGGACGAGTTAGAAATGAGAGACTGAAAAGATGAAGTTGCACGGAAAGAACCTTTGCATCTGAGGCTGTTTCAGGGTCTTCACATTAGGACAGCCTGCTCTTCAACCCAGCAAAATCCAGAGCCCTGGCCTTTCCACACCAGGCCGTGGTGCATCGTCCAATGTGAAAGAGAAACGAGGTATGTGGTGCAGCACACACAAAGAGCTGTCCTGATCACCATGCATATCCAAAACCTTACATTGGGCTATCCAGCCAGCGAAGAAGCCAGGTGAACGATGACATTGCACCCAGGTCAGAGAAGGAAGGCTCCCTCCAGACCGTTGCCATGAGGCAGTGTGAGAAGCGGAACCCCGGTAAACAGTGATGGCAGTTGACTGAAGGGACCATTTGTGTCAGAAGGAGCGCAGCAAGTTCTTCAGCAGCTCTTGGCATCCTCAGGGAGTTGACAGTCTCCAAAGCTGCCGAGATACCAGGGAGAACCTTGCAGAGAGCAATAAAGATGTGCTGAGAAAAACATTGTGTCTTGATAATCCAAGCTTTGGAAGAATTTGATTTAAAAAAAAAGTTTACATAGAATTTTAAAATAACCAGAGAGAAAGAGAGTCTAAGAATAGATAAGTGGCAAGGCCATGGTGGCGCTAATTCCAGCACTAGGGAGGCAGAGGAAGGTTCCAGGACAGCTAGGGCTATTGCACCAGAGAAATCTTGTCTCAGAAAGAAAAAAGAAAAAGAAAAATAACAAACCTATGTTGCCATTCAACAGGTTTTTAACTTTAAAATGTTTTAGAGAAAAGAAAGCTCTGCCTCCTAACTTGTGACAAAATGCTTTTTGTCATGAAGGAACCAAAAGCACATTTTTTTAACATAGCTATACAATTTACTTCTTTGGAAAATTGAATTTACACATTTGCTCTGGAGCTGATCATTGCTGTGTGTCACAGATTTACAAAGCATCCAGGAATAAGAACGGAACCATGGTATTTGAGGCGACTTGGTTGTCCCTTCCCTGTGCAAGAGGTTTATCTGTCACAGGGTGTTGCTAGCTGCAGCTTTGCCGGTGGATTTTGCTTAGGTGTATTATCTAATAAAGAGATTCTGTGGATGTTTTCATTGTCTCTGTCCATTTGTCATCCTAAAATAGAACACTAGCATGTTTTGATGATGAGGCCATTCTTTGTCTTTTAGTGTTTCAGTTATTTTCCTGAGTGGAAAAAAAAATAGCACCGGATAGGTAAAGGTTTGAAAATTTCTTCATTCAAGCACATACATAAGAAAAGGTCAGCTTGAATGAGAATCCACACAATTCTACTTAACAGTATTCTAGAAAATAAGAAATAATGCTGATCTTTCACATGAGAAGGGGGAACATCAGTTGAAAGATTGCCTCCATCAGATTGGCCATTAGCATATCTGTGGGACACTTTCTTGATTAATGATTGATATGGGAGGGTCCAGCTCACCGTGAGCAGTGCTACCTTTGAGTGGGTGGCCCTGAGTTATACAGGAAAGCAGACTGAACAAGTTACGAAACAAGCGAGGAACCAAAAAGCACCGTTCCCTACTGGTCATGGGGTTTAAAACAGCAGCAGAGAAACAAACAGAGCAACAGTACTATTCAAATGAGCAGTTTTATATGACAAGCGATGGTATTTTTCAAAAATAAATTATTAGTTAATATCATGTCAACCATGACTACAAGATTATTTTAAGTTCATTGTGCTACTTGTTATCATATTTTGTAATGACCAACTTCCAATTTTCTCTGAAATTTATATTTGTATAAATTACTTTGAAGACTTTCAGGCCAGTGATAAACATGAGTTCAAATGACCATGGGAAAATTAAGAACTTTTTTTTCGATATTTTTTGCTCTTCACTATAGAGTTGTGGAAAATCTTACCATCCACACATGTAAAATCTAGTTAATTCATCCATTCATCTTTTTACTAAATTATCAAATATTTTTCATAGTATCTTCTTATAATATTTTCCAGCAAACCTATAGACACTGGAAGCAACAACAACAAAAAAGAAAATCTAGTGAAAATGCATAGAAAGAGAATTTCTGAAGCTGAATGTCAAAACAGGACAAATATTAAAAAACACACAAAGGCCAGGACCAGTTGAGAGGAACTCCACGTGAGAAGACTTTCTTTACCAGGTTTGTCAGAATAAAGCAATTCCCTGGAAGAAATGGTGTTTTGAGTGAACAGGAACGAGGAAAGCAGACATTGTATCAGGGTCTAGAGAACACAATGAGCAAAGACCCAGATGATTCAGAGCAAGTAACTGCCTTGTGTAGCTTAAATAGCTCCCATGCACTTTGTGTTTGAGAGCTGTGGAAGGGTGGCACCCACTAAAGGAAATATATGACAGTAGGAAGTTAAAGGGAGTTTTAGAACTTATTCCACTATCAATAATATTTTAAACATAACAAGGAAGTAATCATTTGGGAAAAGGTCATTATAAATGTGTTCGGCTAGGATTTTCTTAACAGTCACACAGAATCTGTTAGTTTGTGTGTCTAATGTGGCCACTGCAGTGGTATTTCAGACTCTAGGTGTGTTCCAGAGATGTAAACTGCAAGTCTATGTGATTTAGCAAGTGAGTAACCATGCATGGCATCAACAAGGTCAACGCTTTAAGTAACAGCAGTAACTCTGGCAAAAGAAATCACATATGCCCTCTGCAGAGCAAGACTGGGTTCCAGCCGAATACTGGAATGTAGTGACACTGGGTAAAATGTGATCCTTCTGTGTGGACCCATTTGTAAGCGCAACAGAAATGAAGAAAGAGTAGTTCTCCAATCACTCATCTACGATTTCTTTTGCAGTTCAGAAAATCTGCTGACAAAGAAAACAGCAACAGTGTCACCATTTGTCGCAAGAAGTTAACAGCTGGACAGGTATTCTGTCTTCTTCAGAAATGTTCACCATAATAATCAGAAGGACTTAATCAAGGTCCAGATGTGCAGCGAAATTCGTGGTCAAACATGGGAGCACTGATTCTGATGTGCCAAAATTAAATCCGTTAATATGAGAATGAAGAATAGCAGAGAAATATAAAGTTTTTATCTAGCTAAACAAACACTTTCTTCTATTCCACAGCATAATCATTATTATACGTTTATACATGTACCTGTTCCTGAAGAAACTCAAATGAAAAAGGAGGATGATAAAAAATAGATAAGAGGAGGCAGATAGTAAAATGAGGAAATAATTACCCTTTCTGATCATCTAAGATATGTAAGGCTGCACTTAGGATGATTTATTGGTTACTTGAAATCCAAATGCTTTTTATAATGCTTTCATAAAAACCAACATTAAAATTTCATTTTTGTTGTAATTTTGAGTGTTAACATGGTATTTTCCTGGGGCTTTATGACTTAGAAAAACTTTGTTGTTCACCAGGATGTGGTCAAAGTGAACTGGAATAGAGGGCAGCTATTCCAGGGTGTACTCTCATCCCGTAATGACAGCTCCTATGTGTCACTGAAATTCAGTCCCGAACTTTATGGGACCTGGTAGCCTCATCAGCTGATAAGTGTGTCATCTTGGCCAAGGCTTTTAAGGGTCTGAGTCTGTCAATTTTCTTTTAAAGGAAAAGTTTGATTAAGTTTGGTTTGCATAGAGTAAAAATATTTCAAAGTTAAAAACAAAAGAAATAGGGGGCACTGTATCCTTTCAATATAATCTTGGGGCTGTTTAAGAATTATCACTATTAATTATTTGATCAAACCCCAGGTTTAAGTATTAGAATTGTAGAATATTTTGAATATGTATAACAACCAACTGGAGGGACCTGAAAAATCTATTTGACTCTGTTTTGATGTATGCATTGCTTAGTAATATAATTCTTTCTTTTTTATTTTAAATCAAAGTCCAAAATATGTTTTCAGGTATGTATTGAATTTGACTAGCTTTTTAGGCCTAAACGCATTTTTTTCCTCACTCAGAAACATATGAAACTCTGGTAGAGAAAAAAGTATTTCAATAAAACTCAAGGGAAACCACCAAGAGCATTTGGTTTTATAAACAATATACACAGCTGTAGTACTGTTGGCAAAGACATGTGCCAGAGAGTTACATATTTGTTACTATAAACTGTTCTGATAGCCCTTTATCCAGCAGCAGCTGGTAAAATGGTATTTAAGGAGGGTTTGATTTAATTTAATGAGAAAATGTACTGCATTGTACGACACTGTCTGTGAAAAATAATTGGATAAGCATTGATTTTTTATGTTGCTATAATAGTTACATTTTCAATAAATAAGACTTTATATGCATACTTATTTGGCAGCATTCCTCTCTACATAAAAGCTATGCACATGCATGCACACATATGTAAGCAAGCACATGCATGCAAACACAAACAGCACGCATAAATGAACTCACAAAGCTTACAGATACCGTGCCTATGCCTATAGATTGCTGTAGCTGTCAGCTACATACATAAAACACATACATACATACATACATACATACATACATACAACACATACATACATAAAACACATACATACATAAAACACAGTGGGCAGTGTTTTATGTAGAGACTCATAAGCAGTTGAACTTTAAGAATAAGCAGCTGGTGCCACAGCACAATGACCCGATGGTCAGTCATAAATGGAAAACTACAATCAGATATCTATTTTCCCCCCCTCTGGGAGCAAAGCAGAAGGGGGTACAGGAAGAATGTAAAAGCTCCATGAATGGGAGAAGGGGAGAGTTTATAGTTATTTCTTGGAACTGAAGCAATCCTTACTGGAAGGAGGAGTGATACTCCTGAACTTCAGTGCATTCATGAGAGTCACAGGAGTCAGGAAGCTCATATAACTTGCAGTCGTCACGTGGCACCTCCCAAAGTTGGCTCCAAAAGAAGCAAGCCCTTCATGGGAAGAGGAAACTTTCCAGAGGAGTCGCTGGCAAGTGGGATAAGAAGCACCAGAGATGAAGCCTTTGAGTCATCACCACATTTTCACAAGCTTTTTAATCATCCAGCTGCCTTTCAGTCACTCACGCTCTTGTAAATAAGGAACTCCAATAAACACATTGATTTACACACACATACACACCTTACAAACACCAAACAGTAAAATAAAGAGTAAAAAAAGAAAGCGAAGCTGTTCTTAACATAGCTGGAATATGAACACAGGAGACAACATCTCATGAAAAATATGTCTTGGGAAGAGAAGTTAAAAATTCAGACCAAATTTGGAAGAAAAAAAATTCAGCAAAACATCCACAAATTGCTGAGTGTTCTAATTAGACAAATATTTAAAAATCTACTACTAATAAATTAAAGTTTAAAGGGGGAACATGAGAATCATGAGCAGGGAATCAACGAATGTAAAAATTTAAATGAGATTTCTAGATTTAAGAATTACAATATCCAAAATGAATGTACAATATTAGCAACCAATTTGACATTCCTCACAAGAAATATCAACAATCTAGAAAATGTAACAGAAACCATCCAAGCTCAGTCAAACAGATGGGGAAAGACTAAAAATAAAAGCAGAATGAGTAGCCCATCAGTGGCCTTGGCATAATATTAACCATGCATTGTCTGTATAACTAGACCCAATAAAGAAGGGCAAGAGGTAGCTAAAATGTAAAAGTCATTTTTTCAGAGCTTTTGCTCACAAGTAGCATAAACACAAATAAAATCATGCTAGTCACATCACAATTTAAAATTTAACTAGTCCTAAAAGAATGGAAACTTTAAAGCATCAAGAAGGAAGGGCACATAACATAGAGTAGAAGGAGACATGATATGGAGAGGGACATACATAAGAATTATTGCTGAAGTATCCTTTGAAAACTATGACCCAGAAAACAATGGAGCAGTACCTTTAAATATCAAAAATAAAATCTATGTGTAAAAATGAATTGATTCAAACTCCACAGAGAATGATTCATCTCAGCACTGTGAAATCAATACACAACCTCGCATTCAAATATGCTCCCTATCTTAGGTTGGGTTTCCATTGCTGTTAAGAGACACCATGATCATGGCAACTGTTATAAAGCAAAACATTTAACTGTGTGGCTTGCTTACAGTTCAATGGTTCAGGAAATTATCATCATGGGAGGTGGGACATGGAAACACTCAGGCAGACATGGCGCTGGAGCTGAGAATGCTACATCGTTCAGGCAACAAGAAGTAGACTCAGACACTGGGCAGTATCTTGGGGCAGGAGACCTCAAAGCCTGGCCCTTGATACATGATTAATAAAAACTCAGAGAGAGAGAAATTGGGGTTCAACCTGAAGACCCGAAAAGCAAAGCAGCCAGACACTGATTTTTACCTCAATCTCATTCTGAGATGACGATCCTGCCTCCAGGATGTTCAGAATGAGACTGTGTCTGAGAACTGTCTCCTACCATTTTATAGTTCACTTTAGGGCTGGGATTAAAGGAGGGTACCACTTGGATTAAAGGCAAATACTGCCCAGTTTCTATGGCAACTAGTGTGGTTGCTGGAATTAAAGGTGCATGTCATTTGTGGTTACTGGATTAAATGTGTATGTCAATGCTGCCTGGTCCATAGCGCTAGCCAGTGTGGCAGTTTTACTTCCTGATCCCCAGGCAAGCTTTATTAAAATACAATTGAAATGCCACTATATGCCCCCACAATGACACACTTACCCCAGCAAGACCGCACACACCTACTTCAACAAGATCATACCTCCTAGCATTGTTACTTCCCGTGGTATTGAGATTATGGGGGCCAATTATATTCAAACTGCTCTATTTCCCAAGAATACTGGTCAGTGGTCTTTCAGAACACAAAGACCAGAAGAGGTTAAGGACATAAAACTGTTAAATGTGACATGGTGGTCTGGATTGGATTCTGCAACAAAAGGAAGGTGGGGAAAGTGGTTAAAAGCAAAGAAGAGTTCCATAATAACTAAAGATTTACACCAATGTCTTAGCTTTGACGAAGGCATCATGAAAATGTAAGATGACCACGGTCTAGGAATAGAAGGAAATGTATACAGGGGCTCCCTATACTTGCTTCCTAACTTTTCTATGAATCTACATTTTACCAAAATGAAATTTTTATTCAAATAAATGGTATGGGGCTTGAGAAGCAGTTCATGTGAAAACTGCACTGCTTTGGAGTACAGGGGAGCCAAGTTTGATTCCCAGAACATACGTCAGAGAGTTCATCACTTCCTGCAATGTTAGTTCATCTTCAATGCTCTGCCCTCCAATTGCATCTGTACCCATGTGCGCGCGCACGCACACACACACACACACACACACACACACACACACACATAATTAAAAATAAACTAAAATATTTAAATGGGTACTTTATATAAAGGGTGTTCATCAATAAACTTGTTTGTACAATATTGAGAATATAAACAATCCACATGCATCAAAATATTCATCATCGAAGAACGACGCAGCACACAAGGATCCTTCTGCAGTACGCTTTAATGCTTCTTGAGAGGGAGAAGCATAAGCTTCCAGAGCGGAGACCCAGAGGCGGGGAAACCCTTCCCTTAAATCGAGGCTTCTCCTCGCCTAGGACGTGTCAGCCCCTGGTTGGCTGCAACCCATCGAACGAGATGACGCCACGGGATAGGCGGGATGGGACGAGGTGGAAAAACCCTTTGCACATGCGCAATGCACCCGTTCATTACCCGGGAACACAGGATATGGGCGCCATCCTGCAATGGCGAATAGCGGACGCAGCTCCCCACAGAAGATAGAAAAAGAAAAAACATAAGGAAAAGATTAAACAATACTTTGAGCTATGAAAACTGAAAAAAATTGATTTGGCAGAAATAATATAATAAATTAATACACTTTTAATAGAAAGAGGTTTACTGAATACATTACTACATAACCTTTCACACAAATTTTCAAGTTGCCTTTAGGTTCTGAGAAATCTGTGACCCAAACTCTGTGCCTATAGCAAAGTCTAAGGAAAGCAGAACCATATGCAGATAGGTTGGCAGTCTGAAAAGTTCTACTCTAACCCCTAAGTTAACAAAGGGAGTTATAATTCAGTGCTGCTTGTGCTGATGAGTTCATTTTCTAGGAATTGATAATTCATGCATGGATTAAAACACTTTGAAAGACTGACTATATATGCACAGGGGAAATTCGTCAATGTGAAACGAGTAAAACCTGCATGTGCCAACACTATTTAGTCATGATAGTATAAAAAATAGTGATGACTACTGTTTTATGCATAGACAACCTTAGTTTCAAATTGTCACATCAAAATAGCAAGGCCAGAGTTGCTTCTCACTGTAGAAAATAAGAAGTTAAAGGTGGAAAAATTAGCAATGGAGACTGAAAAGTGTGTGTTGTTTACCAGTGATCTCTTTGCCGCTCAGTACTGAGTCAGGATTAAACCTCTCATCCTTGATTGCCTTTTCTCATGGAGTCTGAGATTAAAATTGACCTTTTACGGGAAACTTCAAAGAAGCCCCTGGCAAAGTTAATCATTTTCATCTGGATCCCCAAAATATTTTGAGCATGGTTTTATTAGTTTACTTTTACTATTCCTATGCCTAAGTCTTTCTTTTTTTTTTAATAGAGTGAGCCCCTTAAAGGTAGCTATTTGTTCCCAGTGACTCATTATAGTCTCTGCAGGCAGCAGAGTCTGGTACATGTATAGTGGACAATAAATGGCATTTTAAGTAAGGCATTCCAAAAAGATATATACAACTGAACCTTGAGGACTGTGGGATGCAGGGGTGTTTACAGCCTACAAAAGTGATATCAAAGAAAAGAAAATTAAAAACTATTAAGGAAAACTATACACAATAGCAAGCATCATATTTTTAAACATAATTATAGTCAGTAAATACTTTCAGAATTAATTCACAACAATAGAATTTTTTAATATTAAAGGAATATTGCTCGAGAAGTCTTTACCTTTTGACAAATAGGTTTTTAAAAACGCTAAGAAGAGTGATTTGAATATTGGTAGTATTTGAATCTGACATACTGGAATAGATCCTGATGTAAGCTAAGTGTCTAAAATAAGAAATCTTCCTAAAGATAAGCTGTTTCATTTTATGTCTAAGGAGGATGGAGACTTGGAATTCAATTTTGTGTACAGTAATGCATCAATTTCAATTGGAATTCCAGCCATGACTGAGTTACAGTTACTGGATTAGTAAGCAGAGACTTGAAAAGATAAGCGACAGGTTTTGAGTCTGCGTCACGGACATGCAGGACTTTGCTGGCTGACGGAAGAGACCCACTGCCACGCGGGTATTCCTAGATTAGGGGAAAATGTACAGTTATAGAAGAGACCTGCTCCAAGCAGGTGGTGGTTCTGCTGAGCTCCAGAGGTGGAGATGAGAGCCCTGGAGCAAAGAGCATTTGTGGAAATGAAGCTGTCAGAATGTGCGGAGGTCATATGGGAGTTGGGTATATGGCGGAGAATCTATACAGTCAGGGCAATGTGTACATAAGCAGGGGAAATCTCCTGAGAGCTTCAGGCTGGCAGTTTCTGTGAGATTAGTGGACTGTGGAGACACTAAGGGTTTAGAGGGGCTGATAAACTCTCATTGGTGGAGCTCCATTCCTGGCTGAGTATAAACATAACGTGAGTACATTATTAAAAACTAAGTATCAGCCCATAGAAGTAGGGTCAGATTCCAGAGGAAGACCCACTCAAAACACACAGAACAAGCTTAAGCACACCATAACTAGTTCCCCAGGTTAGTAACTGAGCACACACAAAGCTTAAGCACACCATGACTAGTTCCCCAGGTTAGTAACTGAGCACAGAGCAAGTTTAAATCATACCATAAATAGTTCCCCAGGTTAGTAACTGAGCACACACAAACCTTAAGCACACCATAACTAGTTCCCCAGGTTAGTAACTGAGCACACACAAAGCTTAAGCACACCATGACTAGTTCCTCAGGTTAGTAGCTGAGCACAGAGCAAGTTTAAATCATACCATAAATAGTTCCCCAGGTTAATAGCTGAGGCCCATCCCATTAAAAAGGCTGGAGAAAAAGAGATTATGAACTTCCCACAAATTCATTCATAGTAGTGATGTTTAAAACCAAGTCAGCATGAGACCAAATAGGACCGGTAGTAACTGATCTGTCTGGTGGATAAGAAAAGTATTATGGTTTGGATCTAAAACAAACTCCAAAAGTCATTCCCAACATGCTTGGTTTCCAGTTGACAGATTTGGGGAAAGTGATTCAATCATAAAGACCCTCCTCTCATTAATGCATTCGTTAATTTGATACTCCATTGCAAGATAGAAACAGGCCTAATTAAATGGAGTAGATCTTCAAAAGCGGCAGCTTATCCCGACCTTTCTCTCCGTCTTTCCCCTTCCAGACTGCCATGAGGTGAGCATGTCTGCTTTGTCATAGACTTCTGCCATACTTCTCCTAAGGGTGGAGCCAAGTCAGCATGGGTCAAAAGTCTCTGAAACCATGAAACAAAATAAAACTGTCTCTGTGTTCAATTATTTCGCTCAAATATTTTGCCACAGCAGTAAATAGTTGATTTGCGAGCAATTGTTATCAATGTGTTCAAGATATTGAAGTAAAAATCTGCAAAGAAAAATCAATCCTAGACTCTCGGGAGAAAGAAATTATTCTTTTAAAGTCTATAAATCCTAGACTGTGAAATAAAACAACTGAACCAAAATTTTTAGTGCATAGGTGTAATATAGAACAGGTAGCAGAAAGTGTAATCTATGAACATTAAGGCAAATTGATAAAAAATGATTTAATGTAAAGATAAGCAATGAAAAATACTATCTTTTAAAAACTCTCTTGTAAAATATAATACAGCAGTAATAATAAAGAAATTAAAATTTGAGAACAGTGTAAGATTGAATCAGAGAAATATTTAAAGGTATAGTGGCTAAAACCAAAAACAGAAGAAGAAAGGAAGGAAGGAAAAAAGAAAGAAAGAAAGAAAGAAAGAAAGAAAGAAAGAAAGAAAGAAAGAAAGAAAGGGTGGCTGCTAACTTTGTAACTATTATGCAAATACTGAATTAGAGATCTAGTTCAATAAACAGTTCTAAACTTCAAAAGGTGTATAAATAATCACTTCTTCTTCAAGTGATTGGGTCAGAAACCTAAAATGTGATGGGTAAAGCTGCTATGATAGAATAGAAACAGCACTTAGTGGGAGGGACCTAGAACAACCAGCATTAGTTGATTTTTTTGCTATTTTTGTTTTTTGCTTAAGTGCAATGAATTTCCTGATGATTCTTAGACTAATAACAATCTTTTGTTTATAGTGAGCATGTGTGCATTGTGTGTGTGTTGTGTCTGTATGTGTATGCGTGTGTTGTACTTGTTAGTGTTAGCGTGCATCTGCACATGGATGACCATAGGTTTGAATGCTGACATCTGGTGTTTTTCTTCCAACACTTTCATATTTTGAGACAGGGTCTCTCACTAAATTTGAAGGGCACTGACTGGACTACACTGACTGGCCAAATTACTTAATAGATCTATCTGTTTTTTTCAGAATATTAGTTTAACTACTCAAAAATGTGTTATATTTGTCTATATTGAAGAATATTACTTTAACTTTGCAACTATGGGTTATTGCTTATATTGAGGAATATTACCTTATACAAAGATGTGTTACATTTGTTTGCATAATGTAAGGAGACCGCTAGTTAGTTCTGGGCCGCTTAGCCCCAAAATAAGCACACAGAACCTATATTATTTAATTCATTGCTTTGCCCATTACTTCTAGCTTCTTATTTGCTAACTCTTACATATTAATTTAACCCATCTCCATTAATCTGTGCATCACCATGAGGTCGTGGCCTACCAGCAAAGTTACAACATGTCTGTCTCTGGCAGGAGCTCCAAAGCTTCTCTCTCACTCTTCCTTCCTTTTCACAATACTCAGTTTAGTTTTCTGCACCTACCTCTATTCCTTTCACCTGACCCAAGACAGTTTCTTTATTAACCAATGGTATTCACAGCATACAGAGGGAAATCCCACATCATTTGTGCTGTGTGTTAAATGATGTAAATATGTCTGACTTTGCCTGCCTAAGACATCTGATTGGTCTAATTAAAAGCTGAACAGCCAATAGCTGGGTAGTAGAAGGATAGGCAGAGCTGGCAGACAGACAGAATAAGAAGATGGAGGAATCAAGGCTAGAGAGAATGAGAGGAAAATGAGCGGGAAAAGGAGGGAAATGCTGGAAGCCAACAAGTCAGGCAGCAGCCAGACAGCCAGACACAGAGGAAACAGGAAATGAAGGACATATGGAATGAAAGAAACATAAAAATCCCAGAGGCAAAAATGTAGATGAAAAGAAATAGATTAAGTTATAAGAGCTAGTGGGGCCGGGCGGTGGTGGCGCACGCCTTTAATCCCAGCACTCGGGAGGCAGAGGCAGGCGGATCTCTGTGAGTTCGACACCAGCCTGGTCTGCAAGAGCTAGTTCCAGCACAGGCTCCAAAACCACAGAGAAACCCTGTCTCGAAAAACCAAAAAAAAAAAAAAAGAGCTAGTGGGACAAGAACAAAATAAAGTAGAGCACTTATAACTAATAATAAGTCTCTGTGTCTTTATTTGGAGGCTGGTGGTTTGAGAAATTCTGCTATAGTCTGTTTCTATGCCCTACTTCCCACTACCATCCTGTCTCCCAGTGCTGTGGCTACAGAACACACTGATACCTTAATTTTTTCATGGATTCTGGGTACTCAAATTCAGGTTCTGATGATTAAGAAGTATACTCTACCAACTGAGCCATCTTCCCAAGCCTTTTTGAGTTTTGCTTTTTAACAGGATAGTGTACCTATTTTTTTCAATTACACACTCTAGAATTATGCAAAATGAGTTAACAACTAATAAGTAATATGCAATATACTTGACTTTTTTATGTTAACTGTCTTATTTTTAAACTCTAATTAGTAAGAAAAGAATGTTCTAGATGTCATGAGCTTTTATTGTGGAAATGTCAAAATTCTATTCCTCTAAATCAAGAAAAGATCTAATCCTGAAATTGCATTAGATAGTATTTAACAACAATCTGAATGACTAATTCAACATTCTAGAAGAAATAAATATCAATAAATATGCATAATAATAGAATTGCCATACAATGTTGGAAGGATGTAAACATTAAAATTGTTTGGAAGATGTTTGCCTCTCTCTTACCAAGTCATTCATATAATATATATATATGTATATATATAAAATATGTAATTTCATATTATATATATTATGGAGTAGGAGGGTTCTTCTGTATTTCTGTGCTTTGATTGGTTAAATAAAAAGGATGCCTGACCTGTAAAATAGGACACAGCCCTTAGGTTGGCAGAGTAGACAGAACGGAAGGCAGTGAGGGAAAAAGGAAGTGTCCCTGTCGCCATGAGGCTCCTGTCGCAGATGGATGCAGGTTAGACTTTTCCAGTAAGTCACCCACCTCGTGGTGACATACAGACTTTTATAATGGGTTAGTTTAGATGTGAGAGCTAGCCAAGAAAAGGCTGGAGATAATGGGCCAGGCAGAGTTTAAATGAATATGATTGTCATGTGGTTATTTCGGGCATAAGCAAGCAACCAGCGGGCCGGTGGCTGGGGGCTGGGAGCCAGGTGCTGGGAACAAACAACCCGTACCAACTCCCCTTAATTACAACAATATTATATGTAAAATGTATCCATGCTAATAACCCAACAACTTTAGCCTTGGCTAAATTTTCTAACTTACTAAAAAGAAACTGGAAAAGGAGACTTCAAAAGTTATTGATATTAGTATTCTTAGGAACTTTAGTTAGTACTGCCAACCTAGAACTAAACAAAATGTCTGGCAATATAAAATGGGTAAAACCAATTATGCTATATGGATGTTATCGAGTGCTATTCAATAGTTAAGTAAACAATAAAGAAGTAAATCATTGGTATCTACAACAACCAGAAAACAGCTTAATACTTTTATGCTGATCCAGAAAAGCCCTGCCAACAGAGACCATACATTAGAGTGATGGATACTACCTGGACTGGAGTGAGTATTGGCTCCAGAAACACACTGTTATGTCTAAACTCAGTGTTTTAGCTATAGGTTGTAGCAATGCACTGCATATATCTTTTACTTAAAAAATATTAATTTATTTATACAATATCAAATATATTATTTACATAAACTCATCATAGATCTTTGAGGTAGATTTTTTCTTCTTGTGTTAAGCAGATGTGTTATCTGCAAACTGACGAGTATGAGAGGAGCAACACAGAAACAAAATTGTCAATATTTCAAGAAATGGTATAGAAATGAGGACTAGAGCCTTGCCTGCATCATTTCCTTCCTGTCGTGTCTATGTTTATTTCTGCTAACCTATTATTCATCTCTTTCCTGTCCATTCCTCTTTAATTCTATGTACAGAGTGCTAATGGTTTAAATCTGTCATGTGGCTTGTAACTTATGCACAATTCGAGTGGGACTGCTCCATCAGAAAATGTGAAGGCTACTTGGATTCTCTGGGTTAAGGATGGACAATTTGGTTTATTTTTCCTTAAGAATAAATAAAATGTGATAGGTGGGCAATTGTGTTTGTGTCTTTAGCATTTACATAAAAATGGCCATCCAATTTCAGTCACTTTCATTTTGCCAAATAATACCACATAAGGCAGATCTCTAAACAGAATGAGTAACTGGAAACAATCCTCTAATTCTTCTGTAATTACTAAAAGAGACAAACTTGAAATCTGTGACAAATGTACTTAAGTCCTTCTCTGCTACTGTAAAGATGTACCATGGCCAAGGCAACTTATAAAAGGAAGCATTTAACTGGGTTTGCTTACAGATTCAGGGGGTGAGTGCATGGCCATCACAGTGGGGGGAAGATGGTAGGGCAGGAAGGAATGGTACTGAAGTAGTAGTTAAAATCTTAAGAATTATCTGAAAGTTAGAGGCAGAGCGATTGGGCCTGGCATGGAATTTTGAAATCCCAAAGTCCACTCCCAGGGACACACCCCCTCCAACAAGGCCATATCTTCTAATCCTTCCCAAACAGCTTCACAACTTGAAACCAAACACTCAAATAAATGCACTTATGGTGATCATTCCATTCAAACTGTCACAGTCCCCATACAACATAATCACAGACTTTTTGACTTAGAGGAATTCTGATCTTTGAATTCTTAGTAATTTATAAATTAAGATAGTGGGACAGTGTTTTAGTGGGACTTTTTATGACTTAGGCCTGAAACATAGGCCTATGAGGTAACTTGAAGGAAAAGTTTGCTTTGGTTCATAGTTTCAGAAGTGTCAGCTCACACCTGTATGATCCTATTGCTCTTAGGTTGGTAATAAAGTTAAAGTATTATGGAGAAGGAGCTTGATAACAGAAAGGTGTTCACTTCATGGTTGCCAGGAATCAGAGAACATTAGTAGGAAGATGAGAGCAGAAATAGGACGTGTTTATAGACAAGTTGTATCCATGAAAGACATGTCTGCAGCCATATGTATCTCCCATGTAGGCCCCACCTACATGTGCTCTACCACCTTTCAATAATCTATTCGAGTTAGGAATCTCGATGGATTAATCTGCTTATGTGCACAAAGGTCTTATTTCTGATGATTTCTGGATGTACACATCCATAAGTGCTACTAATACCCTAATATATTTCAATCCAATCAAGTTATCCTCATAGAAGACATTCATTAATGGAAGTCATTTTGCAAAAAGTATTAACCAGGGCTTCTGCCCAAGTGGCCTGGCACACAAACATCATACCCCAGAGTAAATGACGATATCCAAGTAGAAGGGTGACTGACAGTCCTTTTTGGCATTCTTCTAATAGATTAGCTTAAATGTGATAGTAGTTTTCAAAAGTGTTCCCTTTAACAAACTGAGTAGAGCCTTCTAGTAATGAAAACTCATGGTATTAAATTTAAAAAAAATGGAGAGGTGAGTGAAGTAAGACACTTAAGAAACCACTGTATTCACCTTTAATTCTATAGATCTTTTTATGCAGGAATGTTACTTACAACTTTCGTCAATTAAAAATGAAAGAACTCTGTAGGCTATCATTTTGTGATCTTCACTAACCCCACATCAGACAGAGGTCTGATCTCCAAAATATACAAAGAACTTAAGAGATTTGTCATCAAAAGAACAATCTACATGGGTAGTAGAAAAAGACAAGAATTCCTGAGTAAACTGGGAGCATGGTTTGCTTTTACTGACTTACCAATATGTTATTTAGAATCAGAATGTCATTTCCAAGAACCTTCCCTTAACTGTCATGCCATCAAGCCCCTTATTAACAAATAAAAGAATTAAGATTAGTAAATACAAACAGTATTTCCTACAGGATAGTGGGTATATTAAGAGAAAGACATAAACTTTGCAGTAAAATTTATAGTACATTTTGCTATACCTGAGTGTGTTTTTCACCTCTTTACCACATCTTTGAGCTTCCTGAACCTTAAGTAGGGCATTGCTCATTAGTTCAGGAAAGAGAGGAAAGGTTTTTATTTTGTTTTGTTTGTTTGTTTGCTTTTTGCTTTGGTTTTGGCTTCTGTTTAAATATACCTTTAGTTGCAAAGTGGCCATCACAGTTCCTAGAAGACACAGTAAATATGAAAGTCAATGTTTCAGTTTATAACAGAGGAGCTTAGATGTTTTAAATAACAAATTCCCAGAGGTCTCTCAATATATAAAGATCATACTTTAAATATTGTACTGGGCAGAATGGAGAAAGATGTAGAAATAGTTTATTTTCACATCTTCAGAGACTGTGGTAGGTTTATGAAGGGAGAGCGAAAGAGTTAAGTTTCAGATTCATTCTTGTTCCACTTTCTCTAAAGTTCATACTTCATTGCACAAGATGCAGCTGAATCTGAAGTGCACATCAGAGAAATGACTTCCTTGAGTTCTTAAGAAAGATTTCTA
>JAQHUG010000036.1:2052797-2064076 GCA_028555095.1 Dicrostonyx torquatus
GCAGCTTCATGGTGGGTGACTCTCCCTGACTCTGCCTTCTCTCTCCCAGAATTCCGTTCTGTCTATTCCCCCCATCTAAGGGCTGCCCTATCAAGAGGGCAAGGCAATCTCTTTATTTAACCAATGAAAGCAACACTAATAGAGAAGGACCTCCTATACCAATGCCACAGTGGGTCTGAGGCTTTGAGCAATGATTCAACATATCTCTCATACTTGGAGAGAAGGAAAGTTCATAAGAAAGATCTCTTAAAACATAAAAAGAATTTCAAGAAAAAAATTTCTTCAAGGATCTAAAAGACAAAAAAAAAGATTCTTAAAGGATCTTCAGATTATATCATTTGCTGATAATAAATGAATTGACATTAAAGGAACTTAGATGTCACATCTCTATGACAGTGGCTTCACATACATAAAGGGGCTTATTATAGGACATAGAATTTGATGTTGATGCACAAAAAGTTCTCAGAGAACATGGGAGGCAATGGAAGATTTTTTTCACTGTATCATTGAATATACTCTGGGATGGCTATGTGTCTAAAAGCTAGCATGTTACACAGGCTTTCTAAAAGCCCCCACTTAAAGCCCCAACCCTAAATCTTAGGATTGTAAAAATAATGAGATACCATGGCCAGAATAATTTTACCTTGCATAATAAAGTAATTTTTAAAAATGTGACTAGAGTTAATAATAAGTTTGTGTGTGTACATGTATATACATATGTAGATGTACATGTGTTCTATATGTGAGTGTATGTGTGTGCACATGCATGTGGATGTTATACATTCATATCAGATATAGTTTTTACAAGCTATTAACCTTGTCTTTGAAAAAGATCTCTTTCTAGGACCTGGTGTTTACTGGATAGGCTAGGTTGGCTTGCCAGTAAAACTCAAGGATTTATTGGCTTCCCACCCCCACCCCTCACCAAAAAAAACCCTGAGATTATCACCACAATGCAAGATTTTTTTAAATGTATATATTTATCCTATTTTTTATTTATGCATGTGTATGTTGGTGTGCTCACACAAATGCAATGCCCTCAGAATCCAGAAGAGAGCACAAGCTCTCCAGAGCTGGAATTACAGGCTGTTGTAGAGCATCTGATATTTGGTGCTAGGAACCACAGTTCTGTCCTTGGCAAGAGCAGAAAGTGCTCTGGGCCCCTGAGCCATTGCTCCAGTACCAATGCCTGGTTTTGGTTTATGTTGTGTTTTAATATGGATGATAAGCATTGAACTCCAGACTTCATGCTGCCCATGGCAAGCATTTTCCCAATGGTATCTCCCCACCCCCAACTAATCAATCACCTCCTTAGTAATAAAGATAATACGATTCAATCAATGATGAACCTTTATAAACAAGAGTTTTCTTCAACTAGTACCAGGGAGTAGTACATCAGAGAAATTAAAAAAAAAAAAAACAACTAAACAATCCATCTTTGCTGGCCTGAATGCAGATGGATAAGGCTTCCTATTCAAGGACTGGGAAGTTACTTTAACAAAAACAGTCATCCCACTCCCCTAGCTGGGAGGGACTGGATTCTGCCAACATTCCAAGTGAGTTTGGAAATACATCCTTTTCTGGAAACCCAAATGTGATCCCAGTTTGCCTGACATATTTATCGGAGCTTTGTGAAACCTATAAAGAAAACCAAATCAATTTTTTAATCTATAAGATTATGAGAGAATAGTAACTGCTGTTTAAAAGCGCCGAGTTCATGATAATTTGTAACATATAGAAAACCAATACAGACAATTTGACTAATGCTTACTATATAGATGTTGATTGTCACCACATGGTGACGATTGTGGCCACATGAACCTTTGTCACTTTGATCCAAATGTGAAGAAAAGTGAGATTCAGGAAAATTCTAGAGAAAGAACATCATGAAAAATAAGGACAAAATAAAACCTGAATATATTACTCTTAGATTTGAATAAATTAACATTTCTTTCATAAAGCAGAATAGAGCTTAACATCTACAATGATTTGTGTTCAGGAAAACAAAGCAAAAGTGTTCTCTTAGAGTTAAAGCGAAAGAATATTTTTACAATGTTCTGGATATTTTTATTTAACTAGTTCATATTCCATATGCAATAGTAATAGTCACTGTCATAGCTTACTTTGTAGTAATGAGGAGGAGTGGGCTGTGGGGGCTGTGTTCCCCGGTTCCTGGTCACAAGCCTGCTTTTGGTCTTAGCTAGCTAATACCTGGAATAATTAAACATAAACTGTATTCATTTAAATACTGCCTGGCCCATTAGTTTTAACCTCTTAAACATATTAGTTTAACTCATATCTAGTAATCTTTGTATCACCACATGGTCTTGGCTTACCAGGAAGATTCTAATCAGAGTCTATCCTGAGCTGGAGAAACATGGCATCTGCCCCAGTGTCTTCTCTCTCCCAGCCTTCCGTTCTGTCTACTCCGCCCACCTAAGGGCTGCCCTATCAAAAAGCCAAGGCAGTTTCTTTATTCAACCAATGAAAGAAACCCAAATACAGACCCTCCTACACCATTACTTTCTTTTGCTGTGACAAAAACAAACAAACAAAAAAACTGATCAGCATCTACTCAGGGAGGAAAGGCATTTGGAACTGAAAGCAGAAACCTGGAAGTGGGAGCTGAAGCAAAGGCCATAGAGAAACACGGCTTTCCTTGTTTCCTGTGGCTTTCTCCGTCTGCTGTATCATACCACCCACAATGACTTGCCCAGAGATGGCACCACCCATAACAGGCAGGGCCTGCACACAGCAATCATCAATCAAGAACATGTTCTGGACTTGTCTACAAACAGAATGATGGAGGCATTCTTTCAGTTTAGGCTACTGTTCCTGAATGCCTCTAGCTTGTGTGACCAACCAGGACAGTCACTTTTCAGGGACAGAGTGGCCATTAGGAAATATCTTTGTCAAGGGCTTGACACAATACCCATTTGGGTCACAATGGCAGATTAATAACTACTGTTCCTAGTAGTCTTAAATAAAATAGGGATGATATGTAAAAACACATTTAAATGTCCTTTTCTGTTAGTTGTGTATGAAATGCCCCATAGTTTTCCATTAGCTATGCCATTTCGGAAGAGGGGGAAAGAAAGATCTTCATGTTCTTGTTTGCAGGGGTTTCTCTTATCTCACCTATGCCAGAAAAGACACTATATCATAAAATTTAGACTCAAATATTGACTTTTAAATAGTTCTCAGAATGCATAGTAGTTCACATTGGCCATCACAACATATCC
Source organism: Dicrostonyx torquatus (assembly GCA_028555095.1). Lineage (NCBI taxonomy): Eukaryota > Metazoa > Chordata > Mammalia > Rodentia > Cricetidae > Dicrostonyx > Dicrostonyx torquatus. The sequence continues at coordinate 2,056,040 of JAQHUG010000036.1, forward strand.
ATTTACAGATTTTGGTTCTAGATAAATCATTTCAATTAATTTGAGCCAGGTTGCCACTTTAAATCAGATTTGTCTATAAATGGGAGATGTGGGTGGGGTGAAGAGGCAGCAAGCAGCTCCTTTACTTTCTCCCTGAAATTATGCTGACAGAGTTGTTGAGTCAGAGGAGGCAAGGAAAGAGAAGCTTTGGGATTAAATGTAGATGCAGAGGTAAGTGATAGTAAAAAAAAAAAAAATCCTGGTTACAAGACACAAAAGAAAACCAAACCGTGAATTGTCTGAGTTTTAAAATTTTGGTCGAATTCATATATCAGCTGAAGAATAGGTGGAACTTGAAGTAGACACTGAATTATGTTGAGGAAAATAATACGAAGCAAAACAGAGCAGAAGTCACTGTTGTTAGATAAACGGGTGAGCGCTGAGAGAACATGAGGAGTTAGTAAACCTGGGAGCCCAGCCCTAAGTCTCCGAATCCACAAATCCTGCAGCAATTCACTTGGGCTCCTGCTAGGCGACATTTCCCTCACTAGCCAACAGCTAGGCTGTGTCTAAAGTCTTCCACAACTTTAGTGATCTGCCATACAAGTTTAAAGATCAACTTGGTTATCTGCAGCCCATTTGACCAATGAAAAAAATCCAAATCCTTTCTATTTTCAGGTCTCAAAATTTGTATCTTCGCATTTTTTTAAAAGTTTCAATGAAGCCAGCCCTACAGGCCTGAGGGTGCAGTGTTAAAGAAATCCTATTTTTGAATGATTTATTTAAGTAATCTGGCATTTAAAAGATTAGAATTTAGGCTGGAGCTAAGTAGTTAGGAGCACCTGTTGCTCTTCCAGAGGACCCAGATTCTTTCCCCAGCACCAACATACCAGCTAACAACTGTCTGTAACTTCATTTTTAAAAGTAATGTCACCCTCTTTTGCCTGCACTGGTACCAGGCATACACATGTGGCACATGGACTTACATGCAGGCAAAAGGTCAATAAATTTAAAATAAAAATCAAGTAAAAAATGAAATGGAAGAATTAGAATTAATTCAAGAGTGCAGTTGTTTGCAGTATTTATAATAAGCGGTTTGGACAAAGTGGATATTTTTAATACACAGCTGAATTGCAAGATACCCCCCATTACAGAGAGTTTTCAGTACAATTTAAAATTCAAAACTACTCAGGCCGATTTACCCAAAGATGTGTTCCAGCCAATGAATGGTATGATTCCGTAGTTTTTCTTTATCCTCCTGAGTGGGTAAGGAGACTTTCCTCGTCTGGGAAAGGAAGAACACATAATGGACAGAGATTATTTGAGTTTTTTGCATCATTAAGCCCATTTCTTCACTGCTGTGAGTCAGTGAACAGCTATGCTATCCAAGTCCACTGAATAGGTTATCGAGTATAGGCCATCAGTTGCCACAATGCAAAGTCTATTAGTGCTTTGATTTTTTTCTCAGTTAGTAGCATTGTGCTTAATTCTATAATTATTCCATATGAGAAACTCACACTGAAACCAATGGGTGTCTCAGAATAAATTTGATTACAAGATTTGGTTCATTGAGTAAATGAATGAAATTTGGCTTTTATTTATTTGGAATTTTTCAATTAGGACCTAAACTTACCAAGTAATTAATATATATATATATTTCTAATGGTGCTTATTTGTACCCAAAATGACAAGAAGAGATTTTTTCCCCACTCCTATGTAGTGTATTTTGCTTCCCAAGATATTTACAAAACAGCAAGTTTTCTGAAATGTTAATTGGAACTAAATTCTTAGACAAGGAAAAGGAATAAAATGACATTATTTCTTCTATTTCATATTAGTAAAATAGAAAACATTATGCACCTGCAACAACTGCTCTGTGTTGCTGATGAGGCTTGTGATTCTATTTCCCAAGTTTGGTTTGAAAACCTAAGACATCTGTTTATCCAGTGCACACAGAATAACTCTCATGTCTCTTCATCTCTGAAGATTTCAAAGGCTTTCATTCAGGTTTAAATCCTTTGAAGAAGCGGTAATCAAAGACAAAAATTATCAGAGGTACATTTTTGTTTCCCAAACAATGAAAATAACAACGCTCATCCTCCTTGGACTTCGAGTACCAGCGTAAAGCTTTAGAATTGGAGATTTGCCATTTAAATAAAAAAGTGATACGGATAAATAGCTGCCAAAAATAAAAAGCACACTGAAAGTGCATACTCTCTACTTCATTCTATTGCATAAATTTCAATTCAATATGTGAATAATTTAAAAAATACTATGAAGCACAACATCAAACAGCATATCCTAGCACTGTGTGACAGAATACATCTGGCTAGTACGTGGGTTCAGAAAAAAATATTAGTTTGAGCACTAAGACATTTACCTCAGTGCATTTCACAAGTTGCATTGATTAAAATAATAATGGTGAGAACCCAAGAATGATAAGAAAACAAGCCAGACCATACACATGAAGCAAAAGAGCCCGGAAATAAACTGTGCTTTGGGGATTGAGTAACAAGGATTTTAGCACCTAGGCTCTCCAGGCCTTCATTAGCTTTGGAACATGTCATTTGACCTTCAAGATAAGTAAATTCATGCAGGATTTAAAGAGCTACATAATAATTCATTTATCATTCTCTCTTCAAAGATGATGATATAAGTATAATACCTATTGCCTTTTTGACCCTTTTTCATTAAGAATAAGATTTTGAGCCCTAACCACCCTCTGCATTAGGGAAATTGAAAGTAGACCTTTAGAATAAGTGGCTGATGTTACTTCCACCTGGGGCAGAAGAGGTATCCATCTTGTTTCACAGAGAAGACAAAGGAAGTTTGGAGCATATACGAATAATCAGAGGCAACCAGGGTCCTGCCAATGTTGTTAACTTCTCCAAGAAAAGGAGTATAGTTTCACATTAAATGACTTCTGGATGCAGGATAAGTTTTAGTCATTGGAGCAGGCATCAGGGTTTATTGAGTATAGAGGAAGATGCTACCTTCAGAGAAACAGAGACTGAAAACTCTTCCTGAATCTGGAGAAGTGGGTGAAACCAGTGAGGTTGTAGATGAGTGTCTTTAGAAGCGATTCTCAACATACAACCACCAGAACACTTTTATAAATCTCAGCTCTCAGACTGTGTCTCAAATTGAATCAGAGCACTGGGTGTGTATGGCAGAGGCACTGGGTTCTAAAAAGAGTTTTATTTTATCTTTCAATTGTGTGTGTGTGTATGTGTGTGTATGTAAATGCACAGAAGAGTACAAGTGCTTTCAGGGGTCAGGATGCTCTATCCCTTGAAGCAGGGACTACAGGAAGTTGTCAGTTACATGCCATGCCTAGTAAGGTCGGAGAGTAGGGCACCCAAGTAGAAATGGATGTTCAAAAATTATCTGACGGCACTACACACAAAATATTAACTGTGTGTAGCAAGGAGGGAGCTGCTTGTTCATCCCGGCCACCTAGAACTGAAATAATCACACAGAAATTGTATTAATTAAAACACTGCTTGGCCCATTAGCTCTAACTTCTTATTGGCTAATTCTTAAATTAATTTAACCTATTTCTATTAATCTGTATATTGCCACATGGTTGTAGCTTACCGGCAAGGTTCTGCGTCTGACTCTGGCATCAGATCCATGGATCCATGGCATCTCTCTAACTCTGCTTTCTTCCTCCCAGAATTCAGTTCCATTTTCCCTGCCTACATAAGTTCTGCCCTATCAACAGGCCAGGGCAGTTTATTTTCATTAACCAATGAAAGCTGCGCATAGACAGTAGGACCTCCCTCACCTACTGTGTCTTATTCAAAGTTGGTATTCTCTTTTTCTTGATTAGGTAAATAAGAAAATTTGTCTTAAACTGGGCAATGGTGGTGCAGACCTTTAATCCCAGCAGTCAGGACAGAGGCAGGTGGATCTTTATGAATTCAAGGCTGGCCTTGTCTACAGAGAGAGTTCCAGGACAGCCAGGGCTACACAGAGAAATCTTGTCTTGACAAAAAGAAAAGGGAAAAGGAAAATGTGTCTTTAACTAAATTCTGATTTTCAGTGTTTTCCTGGAGATTTAACATTTCTTCCTTGATTTTCTTAATGCCCAGAAAAGAATGTTCATCAAAGTGCCATTGTGTTCTCTAAATATTTGTTTATAGGTATATTTCTTGGTTCCTAATTTTATGGAAAATAGATGGTCTATATGTCTTAGAAAACAATTTTGAAACTATGTAGTGCATGCATGTTAAACCCACTAAACCTGTGGGTTTGAATTTTTTCAGAAATACACACTGTTAACCAAGTATATGAGCTTATAAACCCTGTATCTCAGCTTCCTTGTCCAACTTCACCCACAAATTACAAAACGTGAGTGCCCACCTGCTGTCTAGTTCTCTGCTATCCTTGAGCTAACCTGCAGTGGGATGTACCTGTACCTAAACATTTTCCACCCTTCCCATCTTTGTGTCTGAGATACCCACCCGAGCTCACACGCTATGGGACTGTTTCCCAGCCTTTGCTCTACTGGAAGTTGGTGGAAACCTTAGGCGCTAAGGCCTACGAAAATAAAGGCAAGTTGTATGGAGAAAGTCCTTAAGGGAAGGTCCCTTCTTGGGTCCTCTCCCCCACACATCCGCACTCTCTGCTTGTCTACTAGAATTAAGAGGGTGGATGATTTTACCCTGTGCTCCATGCTATGGTGCTTTATTACACTCCCAAAGCAAAGTCACTCACCTGCTGTGGACTGTAACTACTAAAACTGTGAGTCAAAAAACGCTTCCTCCTCTTCTTTATTCCGGGTGTTGTGAGGATTAGAGACTACCAACACAAGCTCCAGTCTATGAGGAGTGCTCGCCTCTTTTCAAAATCAGTGACCAGATGTAAAGGTAGCAGTGCAGGAAAGAGAACACAAATCTAGACAACGTGAAATTCATACATTTTTTTTTGCCAGCTTTATTGTCAGTCAAAGATCCAAACACATACAGATCTGTTTCTAGATTTCCAATCCTATTGCTCATGACTTAACAGAGCTCCACTGAAAAGCCATACCTCAGGATGACTTTTGACAGGGTCAACTTGAATAAAAATGAAGGACACAAAGAGTACATCGCTATACCTGTTTTCACACACACACACACACACACACACACACACACACACACATACACACACACATTTGAACTTCAAGATTGCAGAAGTCTGTATGTTTAAAAGACCTGAGATCTCCCGGTGTCAAATTTTCTACACCAGTGCTCAAGTTTCAACGTCTGAATACAGCTCACAAATAGATCTTGTCAGAGTATAGTTTCTGATTCTGTAAGTCTAGTATAGACTTCAAGAGTTTGAACTTCTCTAGAGTTCCCTGATGAGCAGATATGGCCATCATTGGAGCACACATCAGGTAGGAAGGTTCTAGGCATGAATGTCACTCTGGTGAGATTCTCCAGTAATATTTATAGTTTCCTGCATAAAGGTCTTATGCAATTTTTGTTCGTAGATTATGAAAGTTTATAAATTATATCTGCTTTAAATTTTATGTTCCATTTATTGTTGATTTATAGCAGTTTGATTAGTCTTAATATTTCTTTATCTAGCAAAATCCACTTATTGGCTCTAATAATTTATTTTTATGTTCTTTGGGATTTCTTACAAATATAATCATGTTAGAAAAGTACTGACAATTTTATGTCCTCTCAACATTATCTACTTCTTATTTCTTTTCTTTTCTTTTTTCCAGAAATAACATCACATTTAATTATTTTACATAGTAACCATAGTTTTTCCCTCCATCCTCTCCTCTGGTTCCCTCCACCACCTCCTTTCTACACCCTGCCCCCATACATTCCTCAGAAAGCAAAAGGAAGGCCTCCCATGGGAATCAACAAAGCATGGCACATCAAACTGAGTAGGGACTGAACTCCTCCCTGCTACATCAAGACTGATCAAGGCTTCCTGCTATACAGAATAGGTTCCAAAAAAGTCAGCTCATGCTCTAGGGACAAATCTTGCAAACTTCTACAGTCACTTTAGAAATCAGTATGGTGGTTTCTCGGGAAACCAGGAATCAAACTACCTCAAGACCCAGCAATAGCTCTCTTGGGCACATACCCAAAGGATGCTCAAGCATAGCATGATGGCATTGCTCAACTACATCCATAGCATCATAATTCGTTTGGTTTTGTTTTGTTTTCAAGATTTCTCTGTGCAACAGTTCTAGTTTTCCTAGAACTAGCTCTTGTAGACCAGCCTGACCTCAAAATTACACAGATCTGCCTGCCTCTGCCTCCCAAGTTTTGGAATTAAAGGCACCACCACCACAACCCAGCTGAACCATTATTCATAATAGCCAGGACCTGGATACATTTTATCACTTTTCCTAATTTAATTTTCCTGATAAAATCCTTTTGGGTTGAAGAGAGATGACAGATATCTCTTTGTTCCATTGTACATATTTCAAATAGAAATCTCTCCACTTTTGGTCACTAAGTATGGTAGTTGTAGGGTTGCTCTGGTTTTTAGTCTACATATTTTCACATATTTGTTTTTATTCTTTGGCTTGATTTTCTGGGGGACACTGAGGACTGAACAAGGGACTCACTCATGCTGTGTAAGCAACTTGCCCCCAAGCTACTACCTCAGCTACACTTGAAGGTTTTTATTGCTTAATTTTTTATCAGGTTAAAAAATTTCCTTTTGCTCTCACTTGCATATGGGATTTCAACATGAATCATTAATTGTGTCAAACGTGTTTCTCCACTTACTGAGACACTATAATGACCACCCCCTCTCCATTTTGTCTATGCAAACATAATTCACCTTCTAAGGTTAAATTGCATTCTCAGATTTGGGTTTTGGGAGATTTCATTTCCCTCATTTCTGGATCTGACCTTGTTTATAAACCACTAGGCAGGTTTTCCTGGAAACCTTTGGAGCTTTCCTGAAATTCTGCTTTTGGGTTCTGTTGTGAGCCATTTAAAGTTAAAGAATGCCTTTCTTGCAGTCCTTTTTGATCCTACTTAAAATACCATCAAATGTCTTATTCGGCATGAAGCCATCTGGACCCAGGATTTCTTGTGGAGAAATATTTACATAGAGATATTTCAAGCTTCAAGCTTTGTTCATTTGGATAAACTGTGCTTTCAGTGTGGTGTGGTGTGAGCCTCAGACCTCACAGGTGCTAGCATGTCACCTACTACTAAATTGTGTCTCCGATGAAGTTGGTTTCCTTTTCTAAGAATTTGCATATTTCGGTAAAATTTTCAGTTTTTCTGAGATAATGTTAAAAATTCATTCATTTATGCTTGTATTGAATACGAATCTTTTATTAATTTCCAATGTGAATATTTGAAATATATCTTGAAACTGTGCCATTCAATATTTGAGCTGTTAGTTTCCTTCTCTAATTTGTAGATACTTTTATTGAATCCACAGCATTTTGTCTAACTTTTTCTCAGTTTGTGAACTTATGTTATATTCTAGTTAACTCAGGATAATAAATGATATATAGATCAAATCAACTGTACTCAAAGAAAAAAAAATGACATTTGCCAAGGTTCACATTATTGCCACACAATGAACAATTTTTTAACCATGTCCCATATTCCTCACAAACACTGTAGTAAATGAAGCTCCTCATAGGTGACCCATACGGTTAGATCGGCAAACATTATGATCTAAATTGTTTCAAATGTCTGGAATTTATTGCTTCTTTATCAAATCAACTGCTGAGATTATTTTATTAAAAGTTGCTCATAATTTTGGGTTTGACTGTACTTTGAAACTATGTTATTGTATTCCTAAAAGGCAGTCCATATTCCTAATGGTTTGAATGTCCTTCTGCCATCATGATGGGCTTTTTTTTAAACAAATTTTTTATTAATTTTGTATTTTGATTGACATTAAATAGTTGAGCTTTTATTTCAATTCTAGACTGTGCATCATTTCTGTATTTTGTTTCAATATTTTTCTTTTGTCCTCTTATTTCCAATTTTTTTGTAAACATCACACAATTTGGGGTTTGATCCTAATTGCTTTTATCTTTAGTTTGAGGTTTGAGATCACTCATAGTTATTG
>JAQHUG010000036.1:2091430-2138268 GCA_028555095.1 Dicrostonyx torquatus
CTCTCCTGAGTGCTGCAGCTGATGAGGGTCAGGACCAGCTCCCCAATTGCCTCAGGAGCTTGATGGGGAGGGGAGGGTAAAGGCATCTATCACCTGTCCATGCAACCACAGTTCAGATGAGTAATGGGGCCAGCTCTCACATGATAGCTAATTTAGGGCTCACCCACACCTGTGCCAATGGGGTTGGCTCTATAGTGCTGCTCATGCAAGGGACGGGACCTGCTCTCCTGAGTGTTGCAGCAAGGGCAGCCCTTCTGATTTCAGAGCCAACTCTTGCACCTGTCTCAGGTATTGATGGGAAGGGGGTGGTGGGTGAGGGTTTTCTTTCTTTTTCTTGCCTGATTGCTCTGGCTGGAGTTCCTAATACTCTCTTGTTTAGAACTAGCCAATGTGAAAAGTGGGTTCATGCATTGCTGAATCAAAGGGATTGTTTTTAATCCACTGATGACTGATGCTTCATACTCAGGGTTTTATATAGGCTATGTAATGATGAGGCAGCTTCCTTCTGTTGCTAATTTGTTGAGAGTTGTTATGACAATAGGGTATTGTTTCAGGGAGAAATATTTTTCCTGAGGTAATCAAAGTGATTGTGCAATTTTTCTCTCCTTCATTGCATTATCCTGGTGTATTACACTGGTTGACTTCTGTGTGATTAACCTTGCTTCCCTTCTGGTAATAATGTTCATATAATGATGCTATGTAATCTTTTAAAGATGTTAGTTTTTAGTGTTTTTAAATCAATATACAAAAGGAAGACTTGTCTACAGTTTTTGTATCGTGTCTTTGTTAGTTTTATATAAGAGTAATAGAACAGAATACCATATATTTTGTACCAAAATGCTAAAGAGGACTCAGCTACATGGAATTAAAACATATTTTCATAATGTCACTCTCCAGGTATAGGAAGGAAATCTAAACAATCATACACATTACATCTTGCTCTCACTTGACGTTGTCAAACTGAAAGTATCACTCTAGTACTTGAGCATATAGTAAAGTAGTGGTGGTAACATTAGATTTGATCGTTCAAGCATCATTCATTTGCAGTGTTGAACATGTCTATGTAGCTAACCCACAGCAAATGGCCTATATATATATACTCCTCTCCTGTGGCAACAAAATGCACCCTCCAAATTAGTGGAGTTTGAAACACACGAAAAAGGAGTATTATTTAGGAGTATTGGCACACATGCCTAATCAGAACCTAAGAGTACACACTGAATGCACAACGGAGAAAGCATTCCTACATGAAGCAATGAGCTCACCATAGGGACTATGTGAAGCAAGTGTTCCGGGCCAAAGGCTAGTATATGTGACCCAGCGGACATTGAAAAACTATATACATAAAACTTCCTTTTACAATAAAAACATTGGCTTTAAGTTTTTAGAAGTCTGGGGAGGGCTGGTAGTTCTTTTGATGCATGACGCAGGTGAAGCCATCAAGAAATTTCCATTGGATTGTCTATTAATGATTCAATCTTCTTTCTAAGAAATTTTATCTACTTTTATTGTGTGCACATATACATGATGTGGAGGGGCGGACCTGTGCATGTCAAAGTATAACTTCGTTGGGTTGGCTCACTATGCCCGCTTTTACATGCGATCCAGGGGTCAAACTCCATTCTCCAGGTTTCAATAATAAGCAACTCTATTTACCAGCTGAGCCATCTCACTGGCCCTAATTCAATTTATTTACTATATATAAGTCATTTAAGATTTTTCTGTTTCTTAGTGGGTTAGTGTCAGCAGGTTTTGCTAATTTTATCTAAGTCATCCATTTTTTGTCATACAGCTGTTTTCATACACTCTCTTGTGAGCCCTTATTGCTTTAGATTTCGTAGCATTTTCTTTCTATTTTAGCAATTTGAGCCTTTTCTCTTTTAAAATTTGATTTATTTCCAATTCTACTGATTCTGTAGAGCTTCTCAAAGAACTATCTTTTGTGTTACTTCTCCCCCCCCATCATTTCTTTATCTACAATTCCATTTGTCTTCGTTTCATTCTTTATTTTTCCCATCGTTTTTAAACTCTCCATTTAGCTTATTTTTCTCTTACCAGGGAGTTAATCTGTAAAGTTAAGTTATAAGGTCGAAGTTTTTCTTTTGTTGCTGCATGTTTATTGATGTAAATACCTCCTTTTAGAACTTTCTGATGAACTTTGGTAGTTTCAGACATAAATTTTCATTCATGTCTAAGTCTGTCCTGCTCTGTCTTAAAATTTCGATTTTGATCCATGACTGTGTGAGAGCATTTTGTTTACTTATGGGAGTGGTGACATATGCCTATAATCCAACACAGGACAATGTCCAAGAAGATGGCATGTTTTTTTCAAGACATCCTGAGTCACATAATGAGATTGAGGTCATCTTGGGATTGATAGCAAAGCTTTTTCTTTAAAACCAAATACAAAAAAATTTAAAAGATTGTTATTTAATACCCATGATCTCATAAATTTTCTCACTTTCCTAATGTTACTCTTTTTACTTCATCCCAATGTTTTCTGATAAGTTACATTATATAACTATATTTTAAATTCTATTGAGACTCAATTTGTTGCCCAACTTATGGTCTTTCCTGTAAAGACATGAAGCAAATATTTACTCCATTGCTATTAAATAAGAGTCTTTACTGTAAAGTGCTTATCTGACTTCTGGGTTTTTTTTTAATCAATTTTGAAAGTATTGAATAGTCCAATTTCAAATGAAGAACTCTATGCTTCCAATTGGGTCATTTTTGCCTTATATACTTGAATGTTATTAATTGTTCTATGTTACTATTATACTAAAATATCATTTACTACACAACACCCAGAAATTCTTAACTAGCTAATTAAATGTTATTTGAATTGATAGCATTATTTCCACGTGTGATCTCCTTGCATTAAATATTCTTTTTATGCTTTCGTATTCAATGAAATTGCATCTTACAAAGTCAATCAAGAGCGAGATAAAATTAAAATCCATACTACTATCTGTTGCCTTTTGTTAGAAGACTTTAATTCATTTACATTTGAAGCAATTACTAATAAGGAGTGACTTCTGTCACTTTCTGTTTGTTTTCCATGTTGTAAAGCTGTTTACTCTTAATCTTACATTACATTCTTTTTTATTTAATTTTTAAATGAAACAAATGATTTATCATTTCCTTTCATCTATTTCTTATTTATACTCTTTATGGATTTCATGGAACTTAATCTAACCTCGCAAGTTTATACCACTTTAATCTGAATTTATACAAGTGTACCATTGATAACTCAAAAGTTCTGTCCCTTTAATGTAGCAAAAGGCCTGCTCTACACACCACCCGCTATGGTACCGTTTGCGGTTTGCAAGTCGGGCAAGGGGCTGGCGATTGAAACACACACACACACACACACACACACACACACAGTGAGACTAATACCAAGAATGCTCCAAGAATGCCCCCTTTATCATGTTCCAAGGCAGTTTATATAGGGTCTTCTTGACTAATGGCCACGCCTTAAGAGCTGCAAGCCCATCAGAAACCACTCCCCTGCCATCAGGAACTCCTGAGGGTCTCCTGCTCAGAGCAGCTGCAAGCACAGGAAAACAAGTTCTTTACTCGGGCAGGCAGAGGGTCACAAGAAATTCAGAGTCTGGGAGTCCACAGTCCCCAACACACTTTAAAAGCAGATCCCAGCCAGTTTCCAATGCAGTCTTCATAAAATTACATCTACATATATTACATCCAAAATATAAGCTATTACTTTTAACCCATGAATCTGCTAAGTTTTATAGACAACACAAAGGTGATTTACAGATCATTATTATAATATCAGTGTTTATAGTTAACTATACGTTTGCATTTGCTGACACATTTGTTTCTTTCTAACCACCAAGTTACTGGAGAGTGTGTTTTTTTTTCATGTGTAGCAACTCCCGTTTGTATCTTCTGCATGGTAGAACTCATAGTGAACTTCTTCTGCTTTTGTCTGTATCTATCTTAACTTTTTTCTTCTTTAATAAGGAATGGTTTTCCTAAGAGAAACATATATAAATCTACATAGGAAGGAGAAAAAAACCAAGATCTCCTGAATAAACTGGGTCACAGGAGAGGGTAGAAAGGGAGGGGGAGAAAAGGAAGGGAGCAGAGAAAAATGTACAGCTCAATAAAAGCAATAAAAAAGAAAGAATTTTTTTAAAAATATAGGATTCTTCAAATACTGGCTTGAATTTGTTTTCTAATTTTGTTTTCAACTGTTAGTCCACTGACTTCTTGTCTCCAAAATTTCTGATGAAAAAATTTTGGCAGTCTGATCAAAGATTGCTTGTCTGTGATAAGTCACTTATTGCTTGTTTCAAAAGGCTCTTAACAACATAATTATTATGTGCTATGCTGTAGGTCTCTTGTAATTCATCCCATTGAAGTTTGCTGTATTTTGCAACATTTATATTAAAGTGTTCAAATCTGGAAAGTTTTCAGACGCTTTAAAAATGTTCTTTTTCTAAACTTTCTTCTCTTACTCAAAATGTGTGTTATGGATTTCCAGAAGTGCCCTAGTTCTTTAGACACCTTTATACTTAAATAGTTTCTTTTTCTGTTCCTTAGACTTCATGGATTTCTAGTCTCTTATCTTCAATTGTGCTGATTCCCACTCTTTTGGTTATTCAAAACTGTCTTTTAATCCTTGTAATGAAAGTTTTCTTTTGGTTATGATAATTTTATTTTTTTATGATTTTTCCCTAGGATATTTATTTTATTTTGTTTTTTTAATTAGCATTTTTGACTTATTTTACATAATGACCACAATTTCCCCTCCATCCTCTCCTCCCATGTTATTATTTTTTAAAATAGTATACACACTATTAGACATCAGCATGTCATTTGCAAGCAAAGTTTGTGTTTGTTTGCAACTTCCCTCCCCATCCCTAGCCCATCTTATCTTCTTCCCCTCCTAGTAGATTCTTTTCCAATTTCGTGTCACTCACGCTGTTACCTTCCCCTCTCTTCCTCAGCATCGCTTTCTTCCTTTTCGTGGTGTAAGTGGCAAGGACCTGTCCAGTGTGTAGGCTTTCACTCTGCTATCCCTGTGCTTTGCTGTGCAGGGCCTTTTAAATGTCTTATAATCCCTTTCGTCAAATCTCGGGGCTATGGGTTTACTTTATTTTGTGTTTGTTTCTCGATGAGGGTTTTCTTGTGAAAAGTGTTGGCTGTCCTGGAACTCCCTCTACAGACCAGACTGGCCTCAAAACTCCCAGAGATCACCTGCCTCTGCCTCCTAGTGCTGGGATTGAAGTATGTGCCACCACTGCCAATTGGGGCTATTTAATTTTTAGTCCAGCTTTAAATTAGCTTTTTTAAATTTTCTTTCCTTCTTTTGATTTTTATTTCTTTACTGGCAGCTCAAGTTTTCTTTTCATAGATGATCTTTGCTGTCTCACGTCTTCCTGTAAACTATTATTCATTATATTTAAGGTTATATTTTAAATATCTATGTAATATATTGGCCATCAAAACTGTTCAGGACACTTTCTCTTAGTTCATTTTCTCCCTTGACTATACCATGCCTTTTTGTCTTGCCCTTCTTATTTATTTGTTTTATTTTTGAGGTGAGAGACTAATGTATTCTTTCTATGTTTTAATAATTTACTTATTATTTTTATGTGCATTGGTGTTTTGCCCACAGGTATGTCAATGAGCGGGAGCCAGATCCACCTGAATGGAGACGTTACAGACAGTTGTGAGCTGTCAAGTGGGTGCTAGGAATTGAAGCCAGGGCCTCTGGTAGAGCAGTCACCACTCTTAACCTCTAAGGCATTTCTCCAACCCCATAATGTATTCTTTCAGATTGCTTCAACCAGCCAAATCAGTCTATGGATATATCTGTAGGACATTTTTCAATGGCTGATGGATATAGGAAGGATTCACTGTGGGCCTTACTATTTCATGGCAAGGTGTCCTGGAGTATTTAAGAAAGCAAGCTAAGTAGATCTCGTAACTGAGCAGTGAACAGCATCCCATGTTCTCTACCTTTGCTGATTGAGTTCCTTCCCTGAATTACCCAATGATAGACAACTTCAAGAAATGTAAGCCAAATGGACACTTTCCTGCACACATTCATTTGGTCATGGAGTTTATCATAGCAGCAGACAGCAATGTAGAAAATATGGCACCTGAGTTTTCCTTATAAGTTGGACATTTGAATGTAATAATCTGGGAAGATAATTCTTTTCCTTTCTTACCACTGGCTGCTTTTAAAAAAATTGTAGTTTGCCGTTGTGCTGATGATCAATCTGAGGTGCAAATCTATGCTTTTCAGGTCATGTTTTGGGTATGCTCAGGAATTTTTCCTCAATATACGCCATTGGTTTGTAAAAAGTCTTGCTCTTCAATGTATCGCCCCTAAAATGCAAAGAGAGAGAGAGAGAAAATAAATAAATAACTGGGAGGTCTTTAAGTTCCTTGGGCATCTGTTCACTCACAGAGCAATGACAGTTCAGCCATGCAGAGTGACTGGATCACCAAAGCTGCTGTGTGATCTCCCCTTCCATGAGTAGCAGATATCAAAGGCCAGAGTTCAGATACTTAGTATTTAGAAGACAATTATCCTTGTCTGTAATATGGTTCCTATCATCTATGTGCAGTTGTTTGGGGATCACATACAGGGATGCTTCATTGTTTTGAGGGATGGATATGGGTGAATGCCCTTGCTAAATGTTGGAAGTAATCAAAATTAAACAATGTTCTCTATTCAAGTCTTACTTTGGAAGTTTCATGTTCCTGATAAACTACAGAATTCTAGAATGATATATCAGATAGAGTGTGACAGTGTGATGTTTACGTTGATAAAAAGATGGATTTGGGGTGTCCTTATGTCTTTCCAAACTCCTTACCTCAAAGTCACTCTAACTGCATTCTTTTTCTTGACCTCATCACTTGACCCGTTTGCTCTAGTACATTCATTCTTATATAAACTCCAGCCTTAATCTTATTGAACATTGTGGGTGTTCACTTTTCACCACTGTAACGTTATCTGAGATTATCAATTTGCAAATTTGGACACAGTTTGGAAAATCCTAGTTCAGGCTTAATCAACCTAAAGCAGCACATTGTGGCTGGAATATGTGTCAGAGAAAAACAACTCATCTCATGCCCAGGAAGCTTAAATGAGAGAAAGGGGCTGGAAAGAAAGATTAGCAGACACAGGCATCTGATGTACAAACCTGATCATCTGAATTTGGTGTTGGAGTCAACAGTTGCAGGAGATACCGTGTCCCAAAGGTTATCCTCTGGCCTCCACACACATAACATGGAACATACCTCCCATGAGTCACCACCTCTTAAAAGCTCCGCCACTGCTTTAAGCCATGTCAATAGCTATAAGCCATGTCTTTAGCATATGGGTCTTTAGGGGAAATTATGGTCCCAAGCTATCACAGCAACTTTCTTGTACCCATCCTACCAGAGGCTAGTTACAAGAGGACAGGTCCTGACTTCCCCTCCCACCCTTGCCTCTTGACTGTAAGTGCCTGGCATCTACTTAGAGAGCATTTAATAGTTACTGAGTGACTAAATGAGCACAGTACTATTCATACCTTTAAGAATCCTTACTTCAGTCACTCTACATTCTACCCCCTACAAACTTAATATTATTTTAAAATAATATTTTTATTTTTTTTGAAATAGACTGCCTCTCAGTTTCACTACTGGTGCGGGACAATTCTGCCAATCATGTTTTAAATAAATGCTGATTGGCCAGGTAGGAAGTATAGGCGGGAAAACCAGACAGGAAGTAGAGGCTGAGCGAGGAGAACATCTGGGAAGCAGGAAGCTTCCCTGGCATTCCTGCGCAGATCTCCAAGGAAGCAGCATGTGTCCCTGTCACAGCTGAGAAAAGGTACCGGCCATGTGCCTGGCATGGATGGGAACAATGGGTTAATATAACTTATGGGAGCTAGTAAGAAGCCTGAGATAATGGGCCAATCAGTTAATAACCTAATGTAGATTCTCTGTGTGATTTTCTTTGGGGCTTGCTGGCTGTGGGGTACTGGGCAGGACAGTAACCCCAAAGAGTAGGACCCTCATGTTACACACTACCTTGTATCATACTTTGGTGGACCCAAAGCAGGGCTATTCTGACATTGAGAGAGAAGAAATAAATGATCTGGAAATGCTACAATCATGTATAGAGTCTTGAGGTAACTGTAACACATTTTCAGTTTTATAATTAAACAAAGTGTTTTCTATCCTTTCCATCTTCACATGAATTGAATTATTCTTCATACTATAAATGCAGTAAAAACAATTAATATATAATTTATCTAATAGTCATCTTTGTCCCACAGTGAATTTGTAGCAACTGTAAATATATACCAACATCCCATAATTTTTTATAAAAAGAAAAAAAGAAAGCTAAAATGTAAGTGGGAAGAACAAAGGAGACATTAATAGAAAGTTTGTTATTTGCAATGACTGCCACAATCTTCATACCAGGAAGGATGAGTCACAAGACCAGGTTTCCAGGCAAAAATATGTCTTTGTGGAGATTCTCAGATCCACATCTCAGGAAGACCTCGGCTTTCCAACATGCTGATTACCTTTCTGACTCTTCTCTACCAACTCCCATGTGTTGGGGGGAGAAGGGGAAGGGCAGGGTATGACTCAGTTACTTTTAAGGGCTTGGTGATGAACTTGATCCAGGCCAGGGTTGTGAACACAAGGGAGACACTGAGTAATTCATTCATTGAAAGACATGTGTAAACCTCTTTTGTCCAAGGTCAATTGTCACAATTCACTCATTAACCAGATCATGTGGTTTGTTAGTAGAATGTCGTCAGAGCACTCATACCATGGGTTCCTTCTGTGGCCGATATTATCCTTGATTTCGTCTTTAAATTTTATTTTTAAATCTATATTTTAAGTGTGAGAAAAAATATTGTGCTACAGTTTGAGTATGTCAAGGAATAGCTAGAAAGTTTACAAATTTAAATGGAAATTGGCTTTTATATCAATAATTTACTTTTAAAAATATATTCAACATGAATTTTCAAATTAGTTTTAAAGCTTAAATAATTTATAAAATGCTTGATTTATATCATTTAAAGGCAAATGTGAATTTGGTGAGAGAATCAAAAGCCATCTTGAGCCTTGAGTCATAATATTTTAGTCAAAAATTATACCTACAAAATAAAAATTATTATCTTTCACAGAAAGTAGTGACTAGAAGAAAGTGTGCATAATTTATATGACATGAAAATTTATAATGGCAGTTGCAAAGCTTTTAACTTTAACTTCTCAGAGGGAAACAACTCAGTGTGCATGGATGCATGTATGTGCAGTGTATATTTGTAAAACCATATAATCACTACTTTGTAATTACACCTGCATGTAAGTTGCTTTGCCTACCTACTTCCTTTTTGTTACACTTGCTTGTGACTTATTAGAAAGTTTAGTTTATTTCCTGTGCATCTTATTCATTCTTATCAAAGACTTGAAGCTTAGGTAGACATAATTCTAATGCTCTTTTGAGATCACCATTACTAGGTAATGAATGTCAGACTCTTTACTAAAATTATAAATGTACACCAAGGGTTGTTATTATTACAATTTTTATTTTCCAGCCTTTATGTAAACTTACAACCATAGTCTGTATATAGAATTTGAAAGCTGACTCAACATCTGTGTGATTAGGATTATTTGTAATATTTGGTTTTCAATATTTATATTTTTTTCCTTTTTGGCAAGTTGCATATGTATTACTTCAAACAACAAGAAAATGTTTATTATACTAAAAATATACTTGATAATCTACTATTCTTTCTAAGACATTATTCTATATTCCATAGATACGGCATCTGTAGTAAGAGACAAAAGTAGTTTAAAATGAGATAAATACACACATACTAGAAAATGAGTTAAAGTTTGTAAACTAAACAAACCTCTTTGATGTTGGCAATTACCAAAATTTTCTATGTTTGATGATATTCATTCCTTTTCCTTTCCCTTTACATATCCAATCTTCTCCCTCCAAATTCAGGGCCTCCTCTTATTTACCTATATATATTAAATATATATGTCAACATATAAATACAACCTGGGTTCAGTGCTGTCTATATGTAATTTTTTTATATTGTCATTTTCTTGTTTTCCTTTGTGAATTCTTTGCTCCTGATTTAAATTCTGTTTTATTCAGTCTTGTCTTCTTCAAGCATATATCTTTCATTCTGCTCTATTTTGAATATAATTTTACTGATTATTCAATAATTCCATCCCAAATTTTAGTTTTTCCACAATTTTCTCACCTTTATTTTCATCTATGCTACCTACTTCTAATCTTCAGAAAATTAACTACAGATACTGTATATGCTCTATCATAGCCAATGTGACAACTGAAATATGTTTCTTTATCCAATTCCTTTAAAAGGATCTTACAATTCTTAGCCACACTGTGATTTAAATATCTTAAAGATGGGATTTGAATTTTAAGCTGATTCTGCTGTGTAGAATTCTTCCCCAAAATTTAGAAAGGCGTCCCACTAGTGAAGCATAACTAGAAGAAAAAGATGAGAGAGGCGGATATGTTGTAAAGAACTACTATATAACAATATGGGAAAGGTGTAAGCAAGCACTTCAGTATGGAGACTGGAAGGGCAGACACGTGGAAGGGAGGGAAGGAGACAGACAGAAGACAGAAAGGAATGGAAGCAGAAAGGAAGGCAGAGGGGAAGACAACAGAATCAGGCTAGCTGGCAAGAAAGCAGGGAGGATCAAGAGCAGATGATTACCATGCAAGCAGAAGCATTGAGGCGGTTCGTCTAGCAGGGATGTTTTCCAGGAAGTAAGAATCTCAAGAACATAAACTGGATGCCAGATTCAGCAAAGTTCTTAGACTCATGTGAAGGTCTTCAATTTATTTCAGCATTGTGCGCTGCTGGTTAGGAAGCAGAGATGGATCAGTGCAGGAAAACCAAAGCTGAAAGAAATAAATTATTCTATAGGCTGCCAAAATGCGAATGAGGAAAGATAAAAATGGCTGTTTTTGTTGACTTAAGATCAGATGAGTAAATATTTTTTTACTTAAAAAATTTTAAATTTTTTCATGCTAGCCAAATTACTCCTCCCTCTCCTTCTCCCACCACCCACCTCTCCCATCCCACCCCCTCATTCTCTCCTCAGAGGAGATAAGGGCTCCCTTGGAGAATCAACAAAGTCTGATATACCAAGCTGGGAAAAAACTAAGCCTCTCCCCCTGAACCAAAGCAGAGCAAGGTATTAAGTATTTTTAATTGTATCTGCCAAGCTCTTTTGCAAACCACTATAGGTTACTATTTTAAACACCTTATATACTAATGCATCCTTAACCACCTTATGAAGTAAGTTACTCTAATTAATGCTATTTTTTTATATGAGACACAGAGGTCCAGATAGGTTAAACAGCCTGTTTGTAAGTAGCAGAACTAAGCTTTCCCAGAGAGAAATTGGCTTCAGCATCTATACACATTGTACTGTGATGACTGTGTACTACTTAGGTAGCAAAGGCTTTCAAATTTTTCACAGAAATACTTTAACTATCCTAATTCAGTCCTAACTCTTGGGACCGTGAGCTGTGTCTGACGTGTTCGTTACACAGTACGCCATCATTTCAGGATAAGAAGTCATTATTCCTTTTCTACTATATCTCTCCTGAGCCATTATATCTTGTACATTTGGTTCCTGTACAAGGACTGGAAGTGTTTATGACATCCCCAAGCTCCAAGGACAAGCATGGTTCATTCTTCCTTGAGTTCCTTGCAGCATGTAGGACGTATTACATGTGATACCATCCACTTTGATGGAGCCAGCTGCAAACATGCAGTGAAGGACAAAGGAGACATCAATAAACTGCAAGATTTTAGTGTAACCACTTGCTCTGAGTGTGAAGGAGGAGAACGAAGAAGCTGACAGTCTGAAGAGCCTGGAGGAATCACCAACCTCCACTGTTTTATGTCATCCCTACTGATGTTATTCTTGCAAATGAATGCATTGGCGAGGCCAAGGATTTCCTTCCAGGGCTGTTGCTATTAAGAGATTGAAAAATGGGGGTGTCATGAAGCAAGAACTTAAAGGGGAAACCAGTTCAATCAGCTTTTTATCATATTACCAGGATGTACAAAGATTGCTCTAGTCCTTAGCATATTAATTAAGAGTCCACCTGTCTTTTTTCCCCTCGCTATATTTTTTTCCTGGAAGCAACATACAGAGTTGACATCTGAGTTCCTAGACAGTAAAATGGTTGCCATAAAACAGGAGATGTGAGGGGCTTCTTATGTAATAATGGAAAAAATGGAAATTACTGTCAAAATGATGTCACGGCTTCAAAACACTGTTGGTGCAAGTGCCTGACAGGCATCCTTGACACGGTCTGTAATGACACAGTAAGAGAGCAAAACTAATGTGACAATGGCTTTCTCTCTAGGACTTTCGAAGAATGACTGGGTGGGTGCTGCACTCCACGTTCTGATCGCTAGCAGAAGATGCAGTTCCTCCCTGGGGCATCAATATTTATGAGATTTATTGATTATCTTGTCATGTTTAAAATATGTGCTTAACAGTATATTTAAGGGTCAATTTGTAGTCACAGGGTCACATATATAGGAGCAGCAGCAGCGACTAACAAAATAGGACAGACATTGGGACATTCTTTGTCAGTCTTATAGCTTTTACGAAATATGTCCCTATCTCTACGCAAAGATGTCAGTATAAGCCGGGCGGTGGTGGCGCACGCCTTTAATCCCAGCACTCGGGAGGCAGAGGCAGGCGGATCTCTGTGAGTTCGAGACCAGCCTGGTCTACAAGAGCTAGTTCCAGGGCAGGCTCCAAAGCCACAGAGAAACCCTGTCTCGAAAACAAAACAAAACAAAAAAGATGTCAGTATAAATTTGAAATAATTCTCTCAAAAAATGCCAGTCAGGCAGACACTATGGAAAAATTAGCAAGAATATTAAGAAAGCCAATAATAATATTAATCTTGCACAAAGTCTTTAAAGGAATCATTATTGTATTATTTGGAAATGCCCTGGCTTTTTATCAATTGCTTCACGATGATAGCCATAAGGTCACATCATTTTAGACCCAATGGAAACTTGAGCAATTATGTAGCTCAACTCTAAGAGACAAAAGGTTTGTTCAATAAAGAGCTAGGTAATGTTATACTTGGAGCATGTTCTAGCTACTACAGCAGAGGCACTTCCTGGATGCCAGATTAACTCACCTGGAGGTACATTTGCTAAGCTGATCACATGCCACAAAGCCTACCAATATGTGGGTCTCACCACCATTGTTAGTCTAGGCTCTTTCCATATTCCCTACAACTACCATGCACCTTCAGACCTCATACAACAAAGAAGGTCACTGCATATGTAGATAGTGATGCTAAGTTACAGGAAGAAAGAGGATACGAACCAACTCATTGGAAGATGTCAGTCATATGTTTATTAAAATATAAAGTGAAAAATTTAACTTTTATAGCTAAAGGATGGAAAGAGCAGGGCAGAGAAGATTGAAAGCAGAGGTTGGGTCAGCCAGACCAGCCTGTGATATCTATGATAACAGTGGTGATAGACGGAACTTCGTTCCTCCTGAGATTCAGTGGTTGGTTCCCTACGTTCCCACAGGAAAGAACTAAAGATACGTTACATAGCAGGTGATGGAGAAGATGGTCCTCCAAACAAAATAATCACTGTCTCCATCCAATCAGAAGTGCTGCTTGCAAGAGAACGAGAGACCATCACTAGCTAGACTGTTGATGGCTGACCTCACAGGAAATAGGTGAGGAGGGCCAGTGAACCCTCACCTGGGAATTCCTGATCAGACACTTATTTCTGCACCTCCCAGCCATTTGTATGCATTCTGGACCCATTGCTCTGATTGCACATAGCTTGGTGGTCATGGGAAGTGCTAAAATATTTCAGCAGGGGAAGGTTAACTGAAGGGGGAGTCTCCATCTATTGGCTATTGGGAAGGGGAAAACTTTCCAGTGTAGTTGCTTTGGAGCACAGTTGCTCCTGTAAGCAATCCTTCACTCAGGTTCCTTGGTAGTACCATACATCCTGGTGATCTTGACACTTAAGGAAGTGTTCAACATCCTTAGTCATCAGAGAAATGCAAATCAAAACAACTCTGAGATTCCATCTTACACCTGTAAGAATGGCCAAGGTCAAAAACATTGATGACAACCTATGCTGGAGAGGGTGTGGGGAAAGGGAACACTTCTGTATTGCTGGTGGGAATGCAAGCTGGTACAACCCCTTTGGATGTCAGTGTGGTGATTTCTCAGAAAATTAGGAAACAACCTTCCTCAAGACCCAGTAATACCACTTTTGGGTATATATCCAAAGGATGCTCAATCGTGCCACAAGGACATGTGGTCAACTATGTACATAACAGCATTGTTTGTCATATCCAGAACCTGGAAACAACCTAAATGCCCCTCGATCAAAGAATAGATAAAGAAAATGTGGTATATTTGCACAATGGAGTACTACACAGCAGAAAAAGATAACAACATCTTGAATTTTGAGGGAAAATGAATGGAGCTAGAAAACATTATTTTGAGAAAGAATCTTCAATGTGGTCCAGACTGGTTGGAACTCACTATGTAGACCAGACTATTCCTGAATTCATGATCTTTCTTTCCTGTCTTCCAATTCTGGGATTACAGGTATGCATCACTGTACTCATAAAAAAATCATTTTTTTAAAAAAGTTGCCTTTGTTTTATGTGAATCAGGATCTCAACACGGTCCACACATTGTGTTTAAAAAAAATCGAGATTGTAGTTTAATTACAATAAATCATTGTAAATATAACCTATTGAGTCTCTCCGATGTTGCATGTATACATTTTCAGGGCTGACTATCTGGGTCTAGACGACCACTGGGGTGCTCTTCCCTGGGGAGGACTCCCTCTCCCACTCCCAGCTTTACTCGGTAGTCTGTCGTTCTTTGTTCAGGGTTGAGGCCTTTTGGACTTTTCATACAGTTTAACATGCTTGTTTGTGTCCTCCTTGTTCAGTTCATGTTTGGGGAGTCATGTCGGTAAAACTTTACAGGTATAGTGTCTGATGTTACTAGAAAGCAGTCTCACAGCAAAGTCCCTGACCTTCTGGCTCTTCCAATTTCTCAACCACCTTTGCTGTGATGTTTCCAGAGCTTTAGGTGCAGGAGAGTTTGGTAGATGTATCATTGGATTGGGCTCCATATCTCTTCATTTTGGTGCGTCATAGGCTTTTTTTTTTTAAAGTGGTCTCGTTCTGTTGCAAAGTAATGTTCTGTGCACAAAGGGTAATGATTACCCCTATCTGTGGGTGTAAGGACAAATGTTTATAAGTTACTGTTGGAGATTATGCTGCTTTAGTAAATTAGTTGTGGATCCTCTGCAATAATGATTTCACTAGCAATGATGAATTAGCAAGGTTTCAAGTGCTGGGCATGGTATCCCTCTTATTGACTGGGTTTTAAATATTTACCTCCAAGGTACCATGTGAGGTTACCATGCCATACTGATCACTGATGACCATAGGCATCATAGCAGCTTTAGAACTATTGGTTGCCTGCCTCCTTTGGAAGCTTGTATTGATGCCTTCTGGTGCGCTGAAAGCTACTCCTCAGAAAGGGATCAATCAATTCCAGATCAGGGGCCAATGGGACCTGTTCTTGAAGTACATGGGGCTTTCAGCAATAGAGTCTCACTTTCCACCTCTGGTGTGTAACCGAGGGTAACAGCAAAAGGCCGTATGCTTTGGGGGGTCTCTTAGATAGGCTTGGGCAAGAATACGGTTTCTAATGTGCCATATTAGGTTTTGGTTACGTGGTATTTGTCTCTTGGGAGAAATGCAAACAGTACAGTTGAGAAAAGTTCCTTAAAACTATGAATAAATGTTTTATATATATATATATATATATAAATATAAAAATATGGTGTGTGTATATATGTGTATATGTATGTATCTTATACACTAAATTATGTACATGATAGGGTTATGGTTTTTTTGACCTTATTCCCTGTCTCCTTTGTTTCACTTATTCCCCTTTCCCTGATGAGGCTCTGTTCTTTTCCTTTCCCCCATCATATCACTTGTATCTACTATTCCCCTTCAAGTAACACAATTTGTGTTATTTAGTTGTGCCACCCTGGGCTGTCACACTAGAACTATGTAGAAGACATGGTCATCCACTCACTGATTTAGCAAGAATTTGGCCAACTCCTAAGACATTGCGATTACTGAGAACTCCATATATGGAGTTGAAATGAGTGAGACGATGACCTGTTGAGTTAGCAGATAGCAAGACACAGTCAGCAATGACAACTGTGCAGAACCATTCCTGAGTGTTTCTGAAGGGAACTGTAGATTGCTCTTGGATATGTAGAGAAGGGAGCAGAGGTTTCACCTGGGAGCTCAGGCATGTGCTTTCAAGGAGGTTTCTTAAGAGTCAGTTATCTCTCGATACTGATTACTTAATATTTTTATAAACTTCAACTGAGATTAAAATACAAATCAATTCAGCACTATATATTCGTTGCCGCAGTGCAATGAAGTAAACCATGCTAATGAGCTAATGAGATATACCACAGCCACTGACATTCTGTAAGATTAAAGAAAGTGTAACCACATCACCATCAACTCTGTTCAGGGGTCAGTAGTCTTCTTCTGTAATAGGTCTGGGGGTAAATAGTATAGGCTTCGCAGGTTCTTTTGTCTCCATTGCTAATAGTAATCACCCTTTCCATTGTAGTGTGCAACCAGCCATAGACAAAACGTAAAAGAATTAGCATGCTTTGTCTAAACAAATCTTTATTTGCCAAGGCAGTTGACAGACAAGACTTGTAGGATCTTATCACAGATATGTAATTAGAAATAATTTCAGCCATTATTTGGAAAGATTATTTCCTATTTGTCTTTGAAATGCCCCCTTTCAGTAAAGTCAGAAAAGATGTGTGTCATATAGTTGCATATGTATTTTGTCATAAAAATAGATGACATTTGTGACCACTTGATTGTTCAAAGAATTCTATCTGTTCCAGCCTAAGCTGCAAACTACTATGTTAGGTGAGACTGTCTTTCAGTCAGTTAAGCTTGGAGGGTGTGTGTGTGTGTGTGTGTGTGTGTGTCCAGCCTAAAATATAAATTACTCTCCCAAAGCCTCAGGAAACAAGAGTGAAGTGAGACAGGATAATTTCTTATTTACATTTATTATTCTAGGTTCTGTATTAATAACTGGGAAAAGGAAGACATGCATACATACACTCTACCCTCAAAAATCTTCCATCCTTTTGTGGGTTCAGAAGGAGGTACTATAAGTTTTCTCAGTGAACACCAAATGCCCTGTCTACTTTCTCAAGAAACCATTTTAACTTTTCTCCAAAGCACCTGTATTAGAGCAGTTACAATGTCAGTCCCTTCTGATGACAAAGGTTGAGGGAGGCTTTTAGTGGTGGGCTATAATTTCATCATAATTCAAATGTTGCCTCTTCAATTTTCAATCTCATAACTCCACAGTTCTTTTCCTTCAATTAGCAAAATAAATCACCACAGAGCAGAGCTGACAACTGGAAATTTCCAATTTGTGCCATCCATCTCTTTTTCCAGAGGGAACCTTGACATTCTCTTCTCACAGGTCTTAACGTCCTCTACCTCAGCACACCCCTGAAGTGGTTTGCCAAAACACTAAAGAGCCAAGGGTAGAGTAAAATTGTAGGGTAAGACCTACAGGTAGGATATTATTATCTTGGGAGACAACTAGCTGAGGGATTTGCTCTGCTCTCTTTAATACAAACATAAAAAACTGGAATTAAGCTCCCATTCAGCAGCAGCCCAGATGCTCCCCTGTTCTTCCTTTTGATGTATATTTGTGTATGAAAGCTTCATTTTCTTTGTTCCAGTGAGGGGGGGAATTCTGTCCTTTTGGCACAAAGGGTTCTCTCTCATTTGCTTTATTGAAACGGATATTTATCCCAGTGAGAACAGCCCGTATTTGTTTCTGGGTCTTCCTTTCTCCATGCACAAATCTCCTGGTTCTATCTGTTTTCTTTCTTTCTTTGCTCGAAGTCCACATGGCACGCTTCCAGTTGTGTTTATCCACTCTAGCTAATTGACAGTCGCATAAGTGCAAGTAACGCGACGTACGATTGTGAGAGATTTCTGTTTGGCTCTTTAATTAAGGAGTCGTTCACAGGTGCATACAGTTACAACAAAATTAATTGATAGCTTTCTATCGCACTGCTTTAGCCCACTGCTATTTGATGTTTGCAAACACAACTATTAGATTTGTCTTATCTTGCATATAGGGATTATTTCTCATTTTCTTCCAACAGAGGTTAGGACAGGTTGCTCTAAGTACTAAGAAAATATATCAAAGCAGTAAAGATAATTTCACTAAGGGGGGAACAAAGTGAAATGTTTATTTATGAAACATTTTATCACTGCTCAGAAGCACAATGAGAAGCCCTTTATGTTTCGGGATATACTGCAAGTTTTCTGAATGTCAAAAATCGTTACTACCCAAGCCAGATAGCTTCCTGGGAAGTCTGTGTTTTTATTTCCCAGTAACTTGGGAGTTACACATATTTACAGCAGCCAACTGAAATGTCTCAGAGCTAAATTTATTCATAGTCAGTTTTCGCTGTTTTCTGCATTTTTATCCAAGTACCGGCAAGGCCCCTTCCCCTTACTAGTTCATAGTGTGGATCTCCTCCTGGGAAAATCTAAATGGATGCTCTGGTACTGGGTCTCTTGCTTATTAAAATCAGTTGGAGGTTAGAGGAAGAAGGCATCTAAGACACAGTTGCCATGTGTTGGAAGTTGGAAGGTGTAAAACGCAAGGGTGGATGGAGGGAGACTTTCTGAACCTTTTCTGTTGTTTATAGCCTGTATGTTCTGGGCAAATAAGTGACTTATGGCCTCTGTTTCTTGGTTTCTTGCATGTGAAAGGGAATATCTGTGATGATTAAATGACTCAATGCAGGAAGGTGTAGGGATGGCCCGTGCAGAATAATGACGACTATTACATTTTAGTGGACTTCTGACTTGGGCAGCTGCTGCCAACTGTTTCCATCTCAGCTTTATCATGGTTACCTTTTTGGAAATCATTTCTGATATGTTAATTATATAGGTGTCACAAAGATATTTCATAATTTCACTGTTGTTGCTCTGAATATGTCCTAATGTGCAGACTTGTCTGTATGCTCTGTTTGTAGGGATGTGGCAACTATCAGCCACTAGTTGCTGTGAAGAGTAGTTCATGTCTAAGGCCACCTCTTATCTTAGTATTTCTCCTCCCCAACTTCTTTCTGCCCCATGGTTTACTCTAATGGGGCAGGTGGTGAAAACAGATGAAACAAAAGCCTTGCTATATACTTATATACTTACTCTGTAAGTGGAGTGGATGGTCCTTGATCCTGAAAGAGTCAATAGCCCCAAAGGTTGTCTGTACTTTCAAACTACGTGTTTTAGTCATTTCATAGAAATTTTAATATGCTATGATAAAAAATATATATAAACAAGTTAAATATATACATATTTAGCTCTTGGGAGATATTCTACTATTTCAGTAACTGAGGAGACACTGAAAGAGATTGCATTATTAGACTAGTCACACACTTAAAGAAGGGTAGAGTGTTAAGGGACTAAGGGGCTGAAGCAACAGATTGGACTAGGACAGAATGGACTTGTTTATTATTCCTTTAGGATGCCAAAGGTCAATTCTGAGAACTGTGTCTGGGTAAGTCTCCACTAGCAAATTTGTTATAAGGAGGTATTTACTTGGTGTGTGTGTGTGTGTGTGTGTGTGTGTATTCACACAAATAGATAAAGACATTGTATACTATAAAATCATATTTGAGAGATGGGAATACAAGAGATCATACCAGGGCACTAAAACCGTCATCAACTTTAAGGACTGGATTTAGGGTCTAGAACAGACAATAGAATCTTAAAGGTCAGGAGCTTGGCAAACTCAGGGATGGAGTTAGAGCTAAGGAATGGGGAAGATAGGGAAGAGAACAGGACTGCACAGTGAACACATCATCTATTAATTTTTTTCAGTATTTTTGAGACAAAATCTCAGTACACTACCCAGTCAACTCATAGTATTCTTGCCTCAGACTCCAAATTCTGAGATTATATGCATACCCACCTCACCTTGCTATAAATTTCAATCTTATTGGTGTTACATGTAGGACAAGACTGACCTGGTAAACTCACATTATGAGCAGAAAAGTTGCATCATTGTGTTTACCATAAACAGGACATTGGTATTACCTCTACCACACACCTCAATACTCAAGGAACTATGTCAGAAACGGGAGTGGAAAGATTTATGAACCTGAGAAGAGGAATGCTGTAAAATGCTGTGCATTGGACGTGACATGGCCATCACACTCATGAACTCACGGTGATTATAGCTGTATAAACAAGATTGATCCACTCAAAACTCCATCATGGACGGAGGAGGGGCTCAAAAGTTCCCCAGACCTAATTGAGGAGTTGTTGACAATTGATGGCTTCTTTGGAAGAGATCATCAGTATCCCCATATCTTTTGGGGATTGTGGTCACTGATAGGTTGCCCAGGCTGCAGTGAATGGTTCTAAATCTAAGCATACATGTATGAGGATTGGAGAACTTCTATTTTCCAGGAATAAGAGCTGTGATAAATTATCCAACACCAACTAGTCAGTCCTAAACACTTATACTCTGAGCAGCCCAAAATGGACTAAGTAGGGTGTGGGTTTCTTGGTGTGCAAACCAGTAATAATTAATAAAATAAGAGTTCATGAATTTGAGGTGGTATAGGGGAAGGACAAGATGGACATTAGAGGTGGTAGAGGGAGGGGGAAATTATGTAACTATAGTACTTTTATAAAATTCTCAAAAAAGTAAAATATTTGATTTTAAAAATGGCCAGAAATTTTATTTTAAAAGAAAATACAATAAAGCTAGAAGAACAGTTAGTAAAACAATGAGAATATGTCTAGCTTCTAGAGGTGAGCTTTCCCAACACAGAAGGCAGACTTTCATCGGGGTTCCGGCTAAGCAAACAGGATTCCTGTAAGGGAAACATAGTGTTATGTGATCTCCTTTATGTGTGATAAAAGTGAAAATGTTCTCAGTATCCCTAGGGCTAGTCCTGCTAATGATTGTTGTTTCTTATTATTTTTTTATTATGTTCCCTAATGATGTCAGTGTTGTTCTCATGAGAAAATGCAGTAAAAGTAATCATTATTATACCGAAACAATGTGTTATAAGTATTCAGCTTGCTTGACCTCAGAATGGAATTATAGTACCTAGAATAATCTGTGGATCGTATATCTTCATGAATGTTGTTTCCTGAAATGAATCCGTGAGACGTGAACACCAGAGTGCTCAAGGTCAATATTATTTGACACATAAAAAGACTGTGGACTATGAGAATTCGACACTGCAGTTTGAGAGTGAAGTTGCATGTTTAACACTGAAAGTAACATAAACAGCACTTAAAATATGCTTTTGAAAATAAGCAGTGATGTTTTTGCTTGGAAAAGGGCTGAATCAATGACAAGAAGGGTTGAGATCATCTTCAAATATTTCTCTCCCTCTGCTTCAACAAATAGGCATACATTGAAAATTAATTCCAAGCTAGTGTTTACCATTATCCCAACCTTTACATAACATAAAATATTAAGTTGTATCTATAAGCATATTACATCTCTGACAATTAACTCCAGGTGAAAGAAAGATTAATTGGTAAAATAAATCCATGGAAATCTGAATGATTTGACCTGTTATACAGAAGTGTTGGATATAAGCCAATTACTGATAGAGAACAGCTACCAGGATCATGATTTGAGTTTTGAACAGTTGATTTTAGGCTACTATTCCTAACAGTAATTAAAAAGCAAGGTCAATTATTTATTGAGAGCTTTTCCAATAAGTAGAAATGAAACTGTTGTATTAATGTAGAAGAGAATCTCCCAGGACATTTTGTTGGTTATTGGGGTGACATATGAATGTTCAAAAGCTTATTCAGGTCATTTCTCAAATAGATCAGAGATCAAATCTACAAGTTGTGCCTAGAATGATATCAAGACAGCAACTCTGTATAAACAACGAATAGTCCCTCTGTCATATGGCATTTCAACATGCAACAAATGTTCTTAAGTCATCCCCACTCTCAGGGCCACCACTCCTCAGTGCCAATGTCAACATCCTACAAATCAAATCATCTCACAAACTCTAGAGATTAAATCTTCCTTTGTTGAATTAAAAAAAAAGGACTTTGTGATAACTTGTGGATTTCAAAATTTGAGGTTCAATTATTCTTTATGGAAGATTATCTTGAAAAACTTCAGTTTGCAATGGCCATGAATCCTACCCTAAATGTGACCAATATACCCAATGAGATTCCCTTGTAGAAAAATATTTTTTCCTTTCCAATAGAGTATCAATTGCAGATAGCTGCCTAATTAGGAGTTGGATCCTGTGTCCACTTGCCCCCTCAGTGCTGGGACCCCATCTGGCTCGAACCTATGCAGAATTCGTGTGTGTTGGTGTGTTGCGACAATCTTTTAATAGGTCTTGTATTTCATTTTCCTCAATTCTATGGTCTTTTCTTTTGAATAAAGAGACTATAGAATTAAAAACTTCCACATTTGTTTTCCAGTAGAGGTATGAAGTAAAATACAAGGGATAGTCTAAACCACCTTTTTATAAAGTCTTTATAAAAATTGCTGATGAAGCATAGAAAAGACTAAAAGTATTTGCCTGTATAAAGAATACTGATAAATGTATAAAATACATCTATTATAAATTAAGCTTATTTTATTAAAATCAGATGTCCTATATGGGAAAGAAATGTGCTCAATTAAAAAAACAATTTCAACCTGAAAGATAAAGGAAACACATTTATATTGTTCAGCCAAGAAAACTAGAAATTTACTTTCTGAGAGTTCAATAGACATCTAACTTCCTTATCCACATTCTCTGGGGTTATGCCATAAGAATAAGATCTCAGAATATGCATTATTTCTTATCTAAAAGACAATATTTAGTTCCTCTGTAAGGATTCATTGTATTCTAGTTTTCTGGATCAAATCAGAAATGTTTGATTAACAACTTTGTACAAAATTAGTGCAAGTTAAATTTCATTTTCGTTGTCATTTAATGAATATTTATTTTACTCTGCAGACTGAGCCTCTAGTTGCCTTGAAATCTTGTAATGTCTTTCTAATGAGTACCCATATATATGTATCTTAGAGAATCAGTCTCCAGATTGTACTTTTATGCACAGTGCTTTCTATAGTTGACTCATTGAGGGGTTGATGATAGAGAGCACATCCTTGCCACCCCTTCTCCTTTCATCAACTAGCCTTACAAAAGGAGGCCTTCCTTTCATTGACCTTGCTTCCCTGCATTGACCCAACTGTGAAGACCTCCTGCGTACCAGGCAGGAAGATGATTGAGCACATGGGTGTTTGGATGTGCCTCCAGAAACGAAATTGTTTTCAGTGATTGTAATGGATAGCCTCCACAAAGTCAATTCCAATCCTTAGCTTTCAACAAAATGAAGGGAAGTCTTTGAGGCTAGTTAATGTGCTTTAGTGATAGCAACCATTTGGTAATATCATGTACTGATGTGTGTCCCTCAAGTGGACTTCAAATAACTGAGCACTGTTAGGAAGGACCATGTCACAAAGTCTACAGAACTGTCAACTCTACTCGGCTAACACCCTATGCTCAGAGGTGTGTAATACTTAGCCGAATGTTTTGCTGTTTCCCAAGGAATTTTCAATTATGTTTTCTCTGAACTGGTGTTTTAGGTTGAAGTCTAATGTCTAAAGACAATGAGACACATGAATGAAGGACGAAAATCCACTGTTCTTGCCCCCATTTTTGTGTGGGTGGAGAATGTAGTATGCACACGCCTGTCCAAAGGCGCAGATGTGTGCATGTATGTTGAAGTTATAATCAATTTCTAGTGCCATTTTTCAGGCACCATCTACCTTTTTATCTCAGCAAAGCTCTCATACTGGTTTAGAAATAGGCACAGAAGCCAAGGCTGGCAGACCTGTGGGCCTGTCTCTGTGTCCCAGCCTTCGAATTACCAGCAGGCACCTCTGGGCTTAGTTCATTTTCCAAGTGGTTCTGGAGATCAAACTCAAAGTCTTATGCTTTTACTAAGCACCTTACTGAGATATCTCTGTAGCTCTTCACACAGTTGTATGTTGTTCTCTCCCTAGCCTGTCAGCCCTGAATTCCCTGACCTGGCAGTATATGGGAGTTCAACATTAAAAACAATGGCAAAGAATGGTTGCTACATCTCCTAGTGAGTCATGGGGACTTCTTCAGTGTGGGATACCATCCGTTTAAACCAGAACTAGTTTCCATTACAGAAAAGATGGCAAAACATATATTTTTAAATATAAAAGACTAAAGTATCCAGTGTACTTTTTGTATCCACCTTTGTTCTCTATATTAATGTCCGCTGAAAATGGTGACTAAGATGGGAAGAAAAAGGAATCCATATCCCTTTACATCTCAATCCATCCTTCCTTGTAAGACAAATGCAATGTCATTGTAAGAAAATTGTGTGCATATTAAAACAAAAAACATGAAAATATGGCTGAATGAGTTCTGCAGTTCCCCCCCCCCTTACTGGCAAGAACAAAATATACATATGCTCAGGCCTCAAAATAGCTTGCATAGTTTTTTAGTTCTTCAGTGTGTAGGTAGAAATTTCTTCAGGTTTGTATTTAAAACTGAGAATGTACAATATGAGACTAAATGGTCAATGTACATATTAACAATTTAATTTTTAATGTGCTATTCCTTTGATAGAAAATAACAAACTTAAAATATCAACAATAAATCAAGAGAAACTTGAGTAAAGAAAAACACTTTATATTTTAATATCTTCATAATCATTTGCCCTCCTATTTAAAGATAGGGCTCAAATGTTCATGTTATGCCAGGTAGGCTAACTTGTTTTTCTGATTCTGAGTATTAGATAACAAAACACCCAGTTCTATTTGCACATATATGGGATGGTTGAGAAGCCAGTCTTTCCATACAATCCATAAAATCTAATAGTTTTAAACACTTTAACTTTATGCCATAATTTTTTTTAGATGTAATAGAGCTTAGTTATAGTTGTATATAGGTATCAAAATGTGTGTGTGTGTGTGTGTGTGTGTGCGTGTGAAAGCTAAAACTGTTTCCCCCTCTCTAGATGGCCGCTCCATTAGAAAACTTAGAATCAAAATGGCTAATGCTGGTTACTTCACTGTGAATTTTTTGTCATGACCTGTGACTAAATTCGAGAACTGTCCTTCTGAATTCTGTCCTATTTCTCACCTTGGCCCTGCATTTCTCTTCCTGTCTTCTCCCCTCACGAGCAAACATCTTCATCCTAGTATTGCCACACTGTTTAACTGTCCTCTTAATCCTGAATAGCTGGTGTGAGTGATGAGGAGGGCCACGGCTCCAGGGGTTTTGCTGTGCACTTGGGGATTTTCTTTGTCCCTCTCTTAACTGAGTTTTACTATAACTGCCATCAAGTGGCAGAATTTGAAACTACAGCATGTCATGAACAAGCCACATTAGATATGTGAATGGCATATGTCTGTGGAGCATATGTTAGACTCTGTCGATTTTTGATCAGTCATAAATGGAAGACAAGGTAGAATGCTGGAGGGATTGTACCAACATATAAAGTTCCGCTTCTTTCTACAAAAATAATTTTGCTGTTTGTGTTAGGGTGGCCATTCTAAAGATGGTCTGTATGAACATGCCTGTGACTTCCTATCAGGGCCATTAGTCTATTGCGTCTTACCTGGAGGCCATTCTCCATCAGCACTTTGATTTTCTAAAATCTGTAATTCCAGTGGAAATGGTTAATAGCAAAGAAGTTAAGTGTAAGGAGTACTTAATTTGTTCATGATTCTCCCTTTCCTTTAAAACTCTCTAACTTTGCAGATAGGTAACACAAAATGTAGATACTTATATAAAAATAATACAAAGAAGATTTAGCAACTTCTCAGGCTACCAAGTTATGCGGTTAGAAGTTCAATCGCTCAGCAGTGTCTCCTGAAGATGCCTTTAAAATGTCTTCTTGTAGTCCTTTCGCCTTTGTCGTTAAACTTGCTGACACAGAAAGCTCTCCGGAGCTGGCAGACTATATTGAACAAGGGAACCATTATCACTACAATAACAATAATGATTCACAGTAGTAATAGCTTCCCATTGGTATAAAATGATAAAATACATGAAACAGTGGTTGGTGAACAGCCATCTTCCATGCAAATCTAAGATGCTATCCACTCTACACATGCCTTTCTCCACCTACTCACATCTCTGACCATTCTGGCACTGTTCTTTACCTGGCCAAGTCTGGCAGACCTTTCTAGGCTCCAAGGCTGAGAAAACTAAGTACTCTTAGAGTGAGATCATGTTTTTAGTATCTTTGGTTAGAGCTAGACTTTGTATTTATTCTCTCATACTTTGTGAGAGAGCGGGATCAATGGGAAAATAAGCTTATATTATTTCATTACATTACAAACCTCTGTGTACACAGGCACTGGTCATGTATGCAGACTCTCCTCTGCTTCTATCTGGAGTGAACTCAACATCCAGTTCTACCTCCACTCTTTTCCCATCATCCAGAACAACCATCATTAGTGGTTCGTCCATCCTATTATGTTTCATCCTGTCTGTCAGGATATAAACCCAATACAATCTTTCTTGCTGGAAAACTACAGTCTTCTATTAATACCCTTCATTCTCATCAGCCATTGCATATCTCAAATTGACGAAAAAGATCCTTCACAAGAAAGTACAAGGTTTTAGTGTTTGATCCCTCGCCTTTCACTCTCTCTAATTTGACTTTATCTAGTAGAACGGGTCTAGTGAAAAGCCGTGTGAGTACATCTCCTGGTCAGCCCAGAGCTTCTAAGCACTAGGCTACAGCATCAAACCCTCTCTCTTCTTTAATATGCCATTTTCAATTGACTCCTGATACCTTTATCTGGCTGTTTTTTCTTTTTTTAATTTTTTTATTGTTAAAAGAAAAATTTACATTTACTACCCTTGTCCCAGGCCCTCCCACCCCCCCAATACCCCACCTCCCTCCCCCTGCTTCCTTAAGAGGGAGCAGGATACCCTGCTCTGTGGGAAGCCCAAGGCCCTCCCTCCTATGCTGGAGAGGATGTGGAGTAAGGGGAACACTCCTCCATTGTTGGTGGGAATGCAAACTTGTGCAACCACTTTGGAAATCAGTGTGGCGGTTTCTTAGGAAACTGCGAATCAACCTACCTCAGGATCCAGCAATACCACTCTTGGGAATATACCCAAGAGATGCCCAACCGTACTACAAAAGCATTTGTGCTACTATGTTCATAGCAGCATTATTTGTAATAGCCAGAACCTGGAAACAACCTAGGTGTCCCTCAATGGAAGAATGGATCCAGAAAGTGTGGAATATATACACATTAAAATACTACTCAGAGGAAAAAAACAATGACATCTTGAATTTTGCATGCAAATGGATGGAAATAGAAAACTCTATCTTTAGTGAGATATCCCAAACCCAAAAAGATGAGTATGGTATGTACTCAATCATTAGTGGACCCTAGCCATTAACAAAGGACATTAAGCTTATAGATCACAAGCCTAGAGAAGCCAAATTGCATGGTGAACACCAAGAAAAACATATATAGATCCTCCTGGAAATCGGAAGCAAGCAAGATTGCCAGGCAAAAGTTGAAAGAATGGGTTTGGGGATGGGGGTGGAGGTAGAGGTTGGGGGTGGTGGTAGGCAAAAGGGAGGGGGTAGAATGGAGAAGGGAAGAACTGGGGAGAGCTTGGGGGTGGGAGAGGGTGGAGATGGAGGAAGGGTGGATATTGAATAAGGGAATAAGATATCTGGCTTTTTCTTTACTGTGCTTCTTGCCCTTTGCTGACTCTTCTTTCCACACATCTTAGAATACAGAACACAGAGATATAGACTCATCCCTCTATCATTTTCATGCATTTCTCCACTTCCTTTCTTTCTTACTTCTCTATAGTTTCTGAACACAGGACATTTCCAAATCCCCAGGCCTAACCTACACATCTCAGCAAATGACATGTCCACCTGTTTCCTTATTATATCCACCAGTCCACTCACCAAAAATCTCTAACTCCGGGAGAAGATGAGCAAGAAAGTCAGGACCATGAGGGACTGACCACCAACAGAGACAGTGTGCTCGATCTATTGGGAGCTCATCGAATCCAGCTGGACCAAAACTGAATGAGCATATGACCTAACTGGACCCTATGAATGTGACTGCCAGTGGGGACTGACTGAGAAGCCAATGATAATGGCACCAGGACCTAGCTTTTCTGCATGTATTGGCTTTTTGGGAACTTATTCTATATAGATGCACATGTTCCTAGACCGAGATGGAGGGGGTAGGGCCTTGGGCTTCCCATAGGGCAGGGTATCCTGCCCCATCTTATGGAAGTAGGGGGAGGGTGGTGGGGTAGTGGGGAAGCGGGAGGGCCGGGAACAAGGGGAGTAAATGTAATTTTTTCTTTTAACAATAAAAAAAAATTCTCTAACTCCATATGTCTAATTATGGTTCTTTAATGACCTTTTGCCCCGAATCTCTTCCCTTAGTAGCTAAATCTATCTCAAATGATGGCAATTCCATTCTTCTGGTTGTTCAGGCCAAAGACCTTAGAGTTAGCCTGTTTCTGGCTTCATCATAAATACATACCTAAAAATCCAATAAATCAAGAAATTAAGATTTATTGTTTTAATATTTCTAAAGTTTTTCACTTTTTACCACTTACATTACAGTAATTTTGATCCGGTTAGCACCACT
The DNA here is from genome assembly GCA_028555095.1 of Dicrostonyx torquatus. Classification (NCBI taxonomy): domain Eukaryota; kingdom Metazoa; phylum Chordata; class Mammalia; order Rodentia; family Cricetidae; genus Dicrostonyx; species Dicrostonyx torquatus. Next base: position 2,120,265 of record JAQHUG010000036.1, read on the forward strand.
TCTTTCTTGATTTTCTGTGAAAGTAGTCTAGTTAGGCTCATTTTTCAAACTTACCATTATGGACTGACCTGTGTCCCTGCCAAAATCATATGCTGAAGACTGAACCACTGATAAAGCTGAAGATATTGCGTTTTAAAATGTAAATAAGGCCAAGTAGGCCCTAGGATAGGGCTATAATCAAACAGAAGTAGAATTCTTCTGAGTAAAAGAGATTCTGGCAGTGTGCACGCAGAAGAAAGGCCATGAGAGGACACGATGACAAAGAGGACACATAAAAGTCATGGAGAGACCTCATCAGGAACCAACCCGATCAAAGCCCTCTGTTTTTGATGTCTAGTCTTCAAAACTATGAAGTTTCCAATGAGTATGGCCCTTACTTTCCGATATTCTGCTACGCTTGTCTAGAAAGATGAGTACAGCCTTGATCTCCTCTAGTGAGTTTCCAGTGCAGCAATCAGAGTGGTCTTATGCCCTCAGCTCATGCATCTCTCCATGATTCACACCCTCTGGTGGCTTCCTTGCCTTATAAAGGCTTACTTCTTCATAATGGTTAGTTAGGCCCTACGTGATTAGATATCTCAGCTACTCTAGGAATTCCTCTTTGCCCTCACTTCCTTGTTCCACCAGCACTGCCTTCTTTAGAGTTCCTAGGGTATTAATAAGGAGAATCTGAATTTGTATACCTTGTATTGCTGCTTCTTCTGCCCTATTCCCTTTCTTCTAAGGTAAAGCCAAGTTCTGGCCTCCTTCCATCTGTGGTGAAATAGCCCTTTCTCAACGAAGGCTACCCACTCCACCATCTTTACCTCCATCTACATTATTTACTTTTTTTCTTGATCTTATAACATTACCACTATGTATATTTATTATTTACTGTTTCTCTATATTATAAGATCAATTTGTGGCAGAATTTTTGTTTTGTTTACTGCTTCACGCTGAAGACCCAAACACAGAGTCTGACACCATATAAGAATACAATATTTTTAATGGTAAGGAGAAACAGGGAGAGTGTGGGAAGTAGGAAGGAGATATATTAAATTCATTGTAACAGTTGTTTGTAGCCACTCAACTGTCAATTGTTAATTTCTTTAAGGACTGGGTTTTTATGACTGTATCCCCCTGCATAACTAATGGAATAAAATCAGAAAAAGTGAGAATGGATATTGATCATTAATTACATACAAAGCCATCCTCATTTTTACTCACTCCTCAATTGCTTCTGAATAGGAGTTTGGTGATTATATACATACAGTTTTCAAAGAACAAATTTGACTCAGAGTCAAGAGCAATAAAGGACATGCTTGGTAAGGCAAGAAAAATACAACAGTAAAAATACTTGGGCATTTTTCATACTTATAAGTCTCTAAATTTATGCTTAATTTTTTCATCAATACTACTAATAAAATTCAGTAGTTATAGATGAAATTTTGCACAGGACAGCCATTAATTTCTACAGATATCAGCTCATAATGACCTTGGAAAATTTGGTTTCCATTGTTATTGGACAAAATTTTATAATGCAAAAGTATTACACTATATGTCAAGTTAGCTTTCGATTAAGGTTAATATTACAGAAATAACTACATCTGCTTTCCTCTCACTGTGATGTTTATCACCTAATAAAAATGCTAAAGTTACCAAGGAAAGATGTTTAATTTGTTCTCACTGCTCAGTTGTACGTTGCATCCTATTTTGTAGTAAATGGCATAATGTCCCAAGTGGGCTGCCATACTGTCAGATACATTATTTATACATAACATTACTGGTTAATCAATGAACAACAAATGCAGTAGCCTTTTCTTTCCCTTTTTGTTTTTAAAGAGATAGCAAGTTCAAATATGAAGAAAAGAAGATTCGAATTTTTCTGATGGTAAGTACTTTGTGATGATAAAGAAGTAACGTGTGCAAGTAGAAACATGACAATTAAACACACACCGTAGCACCCGCCAAAAAGAACAATTAACTCACCCAAGATAAATACGCTTCTGATCTGTGCCAGCTGATAAACAGAAAGCTCCTTTCATTGCAGATTGCAAACCACTAAGTATGATTTCACTCAACAGGGTGTGTAAAACCCATTTTAGAAAAATCAAGTTAAAAAGATAGCTATGGTCCACTTCAAATCATGTGTTCTGTATCCAGCCGTACTCTACGACAGCAACCAAAAGGGTATTGGTGTGCCTGGATAAAACACCTTCATTGTGTTCTCATTCACAGTCATAAATCCAAATGGGTTCAACTTGCTTAACCTACAGAAGAAACTTTAGCTCTTTCTGCAGTTCCTACTGTGCTTGCATTCTGCCGTAAGCAAAGCACTATTGGGATAAATGGGACAAATTTGTCTATTTTTTCATGTGTTCGTCTCTGAGAAATGACTTCAAAAATCAAGGGGGTTTTAGTAAAGAAAGCTAAAATAAATTAGCTACTTTTAGAAATCTTGGTTCATTTGTGTAAGAATGACCACATGAAATCATAAAACATTAGGTAACAATAAGTCATTTATGTTGAGAAAAAAGCATTGTAGTGTTTGCACCCAAACATATGGACTGGTATCCAGCTGTACTGGCATAGACTGTGTGCCCTCTTCCCCTCATAAGGGACTTGAACTGTCCAAGTGCCATATGCCATACCAGCACATTTGAGAGAAGAAAAAAAGGAAACATTTTTATGCACTCTCCATAAGAGATGGCATTTACAGAACCCCACTATGTGCAGAGCATTGAAGTCATCTATCTGTAAGCACTTAGAAATGGAGTCTCAAGTCTCCTGATTCCCAAATGCCTAAGCAGGCTTTCTGTGAGAATCGCAATGACATTCATCAGCACACATTAAAAAGAGAGAGAGGGGGGAGAAAAAAGAAAGATGGTTTGTTTTTACTTGAGCTCATTCTGTTGGGTTTTTATTAATAGAAGTTTTAGATCAATACCAAATATTCTGCTCTGTTCCAGTGATTGAATGTGAATACATTATGTGCATACAAAAATAGTGATAATCTAAGTTGATACAATAGTTCATTTTGCATTAGTGTCCTAGATGGGACAATGTTAAGAAGCAATTTAAATGAAATTCATTTAAATGTCAGCTCTCATGCTTGCGATTTTTCTATAATTGGTTATTTAATTAAAATAATTCTCATAGTCATTAATTTAGACTAAAACTTGCTGTGCACTGACATGTTTTAATTACATGGTATTAACAAAATTGATATGCTTTAAAAAAGCATGGTTAAATTTTAAACAAGAATAAATTAGAAATCTCATAGATCATCCTACTTAGTGCATTTATGAGAAAGTCGGTCATTTTAAATGTTTATTACAAACAAAGCCGCAGCAGTATTGTGCACATGCTGCAGTTTCTGTCTCGCATCCTTCAGAGGAGGTGACGCACAGGCAGGGCTCCCGCCCTTGCATGTCTTAAACAGCACGCAAAGAAAGCTAAACAGTACGGGAAGCCACGGATTGCTCCACAGTGCACACACCAAGGAAGAGCGGATGCTTCTGAAACTCACGGAGGCTCTGTACAGAAGACGAGGCTAGCCAGATGGGTGCAGTGACTAAACATACATTAACAGGGCATCGTCAGTGATTCCTGTTAGAACCATCAGCTGCGAGCCTCCTCCCAAAGACAAAGTCACAGCGTATCAGTTCAGCCTTTAAAAAAAACTAGTCTTTGCATTACCTTGGTGCGGTTATGTTTGGGAGGTTACCTTCGTGACCAGGCACATCCTCATTTCAATCTTTGTCAAAGGACTAGATAAATATTTTACCCTTTTCAAACTGCACTTGTACTCTTTGTCAGGAGTATGAGAAATCAGAATTTTAGTGTTTTCTATGAATTAGAGGGCTTCTATATTGCTTTGACCTTTTTAATATTCTGTAATTTAATTGGATGGACAGTCTTCTTTTTTACCAGGGATTGCCAGTCTTTCTATTTAATAAACTTACTGAAACAAAGCACCTCTTTAAATGGCTGCTTCTCCATTGTTCCCTGAGTTGAAGATTTCGGACAGATTAAAGCGTCGTGCCTGCTGACTCCTATAACACCATTTACTTGCAGTCAAGAGCTTTTAAAACTCTTCTGTGGCTGGGGCCTATGACTTAACTAACTTGCCTTTGGTTATATGACAGCTACAAAATCAGGTTTCTAATCCAGTCTCCTCCCTCTTCCTCAGTTTCAGATGGACATAGGACTATGAAGAGAGAAACTTATGAGTGATGCCCAAAGATGTCCTTTTTTTGACTCTTGTTCTGACATAAAAGAATGGGTGACTATGTTGCTTATGCCATATCTCAGCCTCTGTCATCTTCAAATGCTGGCCACAATAAGAACATCTGTTATTTTGGTCTTCTCCACTATCAAACTGAACACAGCATTGACAGTCTGTAAGACAGAGGGATAAAAGAAAGTAGTGATTATGCATAACCTAAATTAAAATCAGAATCATATAAATATGTCAAAATCTTTTTAGAGCATGTTGTTGCTTTTTAATACAATTCTGCATGCTGTAATGACCCCCAACCATAGTATTTTCCATTGCTACTTCATAACTGGAATTTTGCTACTTTTATGGATTATAATGTAAATGTCTGATAAGCAAGATGCCAGATATGTGACCCCTAAAAAGTCTCAAATCACAAGTTGAGAACCACTGGTTTACGGAGTAATTTTGATGCCCTTCTTTGCATTTCCTTTCATTCTCTATGCTTCCATTTTATTATAAAATTCATAACAAACCATATTACAAATAGATTGATAAGAATGGAAGGAAAACAAGACAGTGTTAGTTTTTAATACTCTCAAAATTAGTAAGACTGTGGTAGGTACATTTTTTCATATTTTCTTTTACTGAATTGTCAAACTCACTGACTCAGTTTTCAATATGATAGAACATAGTCAACAGGTACTGCAATAAGGAAAATCCATGAATGCAATGATAATAAGCATGCAATTCCAGCTAGGTCTCTTAATATTGATAGGAGAGGGTACTGAACTTTGAAAAGCAACATTCAGCAGATGTGGGTAGAAAGAACTTAGTGTCTGACATTTGTTTTCCCATGTCAGATTCACACTGGAGGCCCTGTGTTTGGTGTGCTTCCTCACAGTCCTCTTTGTCCCTGGGTTTGTTTCTTCTGGTCCCCTCACATATTAACATGTTTTATAGAGTCCTAATTAATCTTCTCTGTGCCTCATGATTTTAGCAATCTGGGTGTCTCAAAGTATGGCAAACAGATCGTGTTAGTGGGTCCTTTTCAATTTGCAAGATGCTCATTTCAAGTAAGAAACAGAAAAGAAGTTGGGTGGTGGTAGCACATGTCTTTAATCCCAACACTCAAGAGGCAGAGGCAGGTGGATCTCTGTGGGTTCTAGGCTAGCCTTGTCTACATAGCAAGTGCCAGGACAGCCAAGGCTGTGGAAACAAATCCTGTCTCAAATAAGCAAAAAGAAAAGAGAAAGAAAGAAAGAAAGAAAGAAAGAAAGAAAGAAAGAAAGAAAGAAAGAAATGGCTTTAAAGAAAGACAAATGAGATTAACATTTATACTTTCTTTTTTTCTTTTTTTCTTTTTTTACCAAATTCTCCTGTGAACTAGAATTCATAAAAGGTCCCCCAAACAGACAAGATCTCAAGATTTGAATCTTCATGCTGACACCTCAACTTCTGTGACTTTAGGAAACGATTTTTCTGGAAGCTTATTCTTTTTAACAATGGCTCACTAGCAATGTATACCTTGTAGAGTCAGTGATTGGCTACCACTCTTATTATCAAAACAGCTTTCATAGTTCAACTACTTTGTTTTGCAAACTCCCTGTCTGCTATCTGATTCCCTAGAAGAGTGAAAACCTGGTGAAGCTGAATGTCCAACTCACATTCAGTCTTCTAGCTCATGTCTGAGTGCTGGTACCTTATTCTGGTGTGAGACTTATTCATAAGCATCATGATCAATCATATCATCTGAGAACATCCTTATGAATAAGAGACAACCCTTTATCTCTAAACTAAAGCTTTTCCTTTAAATTGTAGCCCTAGACTGACTGGTTAATGTCAGACACACTCAAAGATATAGAGCATTGAGCCCATTCAGAAAATTATCACATCAGTGACTTGTTATCAAGGTTTAAAATGGTAAATGGCATCTAACAGACTAGCCACAAACCCAAAACAGTATCTGCAGAAATATTTTAGAAGAAAAAGATGAAACGGCTATTGTCTCAAGACCTGTAATCCACATCAATATGACACACACACATTTGAACCATGTGCTTAGAAATTATTGTTGAAAGAATAATAATAAAAATGTATAGAACTTAGCCTAATTTTCTTGTAAAAATGATCCTAAAATTTAGAGTCATATTTAGCTTTAGTTTCATATAGAGGTATATCTATTGTCTCCAGAAAATTCAGTCCTATAGTTTGCTATGGATAGTCATCTGTATGTTTAGTACAAAGTGGTGAATGCTTCAAACTTTATGTTTTTCACTAAAAGACTTTAATGTATTTGGTTTTCGCAGAAGGCATCAGATGAACAAATTTAATCATAGTTTATTTAGATATTGATCCGTTGTAGGGGATCAGCAATGGATGGCTCCTTTGCTATCTTACTTGTATAGTCAAGATCCTGTAATTTTAATCTTCTCATATTTTTCTACTTCATCTGTATTTCCACTCCTTTTTTATGGATGTGGGCAGTGCTGATGGTGATTAATATGAGAAAAGATACTTAACACCACTAGACTGCCTACAACTTCTTCATATTTTCCCATATTTAAAAGGTGCCAGTTAGTATCACCACATATAAGATTATAGAGCTTGTGTCAAGGGGTTACAGTTCAGTGTTATCTTAGCAGTTGGACATCATCATAAACAAATTGCTTCTATAGGCAGACCTAAATAATCAACAATAGAGTTCATTTTAATGGAAAATAAGGGCAGTGGCTATAAAGATAGCTGAGTGATTAAGAGCACTTGCTGCTTTTGCAGAGGACATGGACCCATTTAACAGCACCAATGAGGCTGCTCACAACCAGCTGCTGTTCCAGGAGACCCAATGCTCTCTTCCGGACACCATGGGCACAGGTACAAACATGACACTCATGTACACATGTAGGCAAACACTCATAGAGATAAGCACATATAAGATAAAAAGATAAAATAGGGGCAAAAAGCATGGAAACATACATGTTTAATTTCTAATCCAGAAACTGATATTAATTACCAGCGTGACAATTTGTGATCCATAAGATTACAAAAATTAAAAGCACTAGTAATACTTAGTTTGGGTGAGAATATGGAAAAACAGGACATTTTCTATAGTACTGGCACTACAGATCAGAATTTCATTTGTCTTTTTTTTTTTCAGTTTTTTGAGACAAGGTTTCTCTGTGTGGCCCTAGCTGTCCTGGAATTCTCTCTGTAGACCAGGCTGGCCTTGAACTCAGAGATTTACCTGCCTCTGTCTCCCATATACTGGGATTAAAGGCATGCACAGCCACCACCTGGCCAGATTTTTAAATACGTATGTAATTTTTTAACAACTTGACCTTTTAAAAACAATGTTGAATATGAATATACTCATAATGATAAACAAAGATGCACACATAGTGCTACCTACTTTATAGCCTCACAAGGAAAGAGAGGAAGCCATTTTGTGAAGCCCATTACAATTATATAACTCTATAAGAAAAATACATTGTGGGGATTAAGTGATCAAATTTGGTTTTGCAATTTAGAAATTAGAAATATTTGAAAAGATACTGTAGGGATTTAAAATAACAGGACTATGTTAGAAAGCTTCTCAATCATTAAACATTTCATTTTCTAACTTCCAGGTGGCAAAATTTATGATGTATGAAATTATTTCTGGGACATCTGGAATTTTTCACTTGAGTTCTATAAATGTACTTTTACTTATGCATTTTGCTTCTGTAATCTTTGACTGTGACTACAAAACTCACTTTCCAATCTCCTCAGGTAAACTTTTCCCTCCAAATCACATGGCTTTATTCTCTTCCCTGGAAAGAAAGGAAGGAATTAGCCAGAAATTAATCTATTCATTTATTGAAGAAAGCTATGCCTGAGATCTTTATGGTATCTGAAGACTAAATTGTAGCCTAGAGATACAGAGATATACAGTCCCTGTCTTCATTGTTCACACTCACATAACTCTCTGCGTATCAGCTACCACTAAGTATATCAAAATAAAAGCCAAGCTAGGTGACTGTAATTCCAGCTATTTGGAAGGTTAATAGAGAATACTAACTAAGCTCAGGATTTGAGGAGTGGGCTGAACAATACACAACAAACTCATACATATGATAATTAGATAAATGGGAATTCCTTATACTGTCTTATTCTTGGAGTTAAAATATACTTAGATACACATTTATGCAAACTACCACAGTCTTAATTAGGTCTTAGACCTCCAGCCCTATCAACAGATTACCCAAGACCAAGAGATTACTTGCTAAAACCTCAGGTTCTATCCTGCTTCCAGTTGCTTATATCAGAAAGGACAAAAATACTGCTCAGATTCCTGAAAGGTCTCGTTTGGTCTGCCACTTGGTTCACTGTTCTCTGGTGAATACAGGAAACTTAACCCAGCGTGGTGCCATTATCAACCCGTATAGTGGTGAACCCACAGAAGAGAGTGAGCTGTTCCGTGTCAGCCAGGGGTTCATGGCTGTAACAAAGCACTTGAGAAAAACAACTGAATGGTGGTGGATGTTTTATTTGGGATCATGGTTTCAGGTCATCACTGTTCACCTCCCTCCATGGATTTTAGACTGTGGGCAAACAGGACACCACGGTGAGGACTGTGTGGTGGGGCGAAGTTGCTCCATTCCAGCTGCAAAGCAATGAACACATGGATAGAAACAGGTCATGAACAAAACATCCTCTTCCCGAGCACAAGGACATAGTTCCCCAACCAGGGACCACCTTTCCTAGTTTCTACCAACCTCTCACAGTGCAGTCAATTATTAACCCATCAGTGGATTAACCTGTTGATTAGAAAGGAGATTTCATAATACAGCCATCTTTCAAAAGCCTCGTCAGCTTCCAAGTATCCATGTTCTAAAGCATGGGCCTTTGTCATTTCAGATTCATGCTATGCCCTCATCAGGGGGACAGTAGTGTCTAGAAGTAAGGTGAACTTTCTGCAGTGTGGGCCCTGAATGGGAGCTATAATCCCAGTCCATGTTTCTGGGATAAACTACTTAAACCCTGGTACCCGAGTGCAGGTATCTGTGTATTCTTAAGTTGTCTCCTACCTTCCAGGGTTATAAGGAACTAGGGGGTATTTCTTACTCTAACTTCCGGTAACTGCTTCAGGTTCCCACGTCCTTGCTTCCCCAGGTTCTTTCGAATGACCTCCTCCCCCAGGCACAAGTCAGTCCTCTTTCTCTTTGACTCCAATCCTCACTGATTTCCTGTCAAACAGTGGTAGACATTTCCTCTCTGGGGAGCAATGCTGCCAGATTACATATGTAATAGGGGAAAGGAAATGGAGATAAGCAGCTTAGCCGTCATTTCTGGCCTGAGCACTTCATGCCCGCCTAGGTGGTGGAAGAATGCCCGTGAGTAGGAGCTGCTGATGAAGAATGTCACTCAGCCCTGGGGAAGTGGAAACTCATGAAAAATTGCAGGCTCAAGGAACTGAGGAGTGTTCTGGTTGGGGATTAGAATTAACATTTGGACTAAGCTTTTCTTCTGTTAAGGAAAAAAAAAAGACCTTGAATGAAATTTTCTTTCTCAAATGTAAGTAAACATTTGAGGAAATTATGACCACAGAGAGCATAGACACATTTATGGTTTTTCAGGTAAACTAATTCAGGTTCAGGCTTTATTATAATGTCCTCTCAATTCTCAAACTTTCTGAGGCAGACAAGGGATATGGGGTTTACATGTGTGTGTTTATGTGTGTGTGTGCATGCATGTGTGTGTTTGCATGCATGTGTGTGTTGCATTGTTGGGTGACAGTTGTGTACCTTCTTGCTAGAGTGACAAGAAAGAGTCTTTCAGAATTTCAGTGTGGAGTAAGATCAGAGTTCTAGTCTAGCATGTCAGGAAACCTCAGAGAGAGTTCTAGAAGACAGCAACCTAGTAATTGTTGCACCAAAATAATTAATGCAGTAAGAACATGACAGCCAAGTTGCCCTGTTACTTTTATAATTTAGGCTTACAAAGGGAAGCTAATGTATCGGGTACCCTAATAACCAACAGATGAAGGCTTCACATAGGACCTCCAGATTTAGCAAAATACATGACATCTAAATACATTTGAGTGTCAGATGAGCAATAAATGATATTTAATAAGCTGATGTCCAAAATAGTCATAGTGTTATTCATATATATAAAGAAAACTATTTGTTTAATTGTAAATTCTAAATGGATTTATTGCACATGACAAACTTAGCCTCACTAAGTTAGCGTCAGCCCATGTTTTCTTTGAAATCTAGTATCTTCAAAGATGATTGCTCATGGTACTGAAGTTGTAATGGGTTGGTCCCGTCCCTCAACAGTTATCCCCAGCCATTTACTCCCCTGCCAGCATCTATTTTTGCAGTCTCAGTTTCCTTAACCATCTTTTCATAGGAGTAGCCAGGGGATACAGCTATAACTAAATCAGGAAGTGGATGTGAACGGCGAGCTAGAACTCCCCTCTAAAATAAACAGAAGACATTTTGAACTTCATAGGCATTTTCTGCTTTCACAACAGTCACTGTGAGCTGCAGATTCATCTTTAACCCTGACCATGAGATGTACATGGACAAAAGGCTCCAGACAGGTTTAAAACAGTTGTATCACAGAAGAGCAATGAGTTTCTGTGATCTGGACCCTGATTTCTAGGCTTCTAGTTTTTGCATAGAAAAGTCATCTGTATGCTTAAAGTTATTGCGTTTGGGTTTTCTGCTGTAGGTGACTGAAATTCTCACTGAAAGCTATGGGGACTGCTACCAACACTGAGTGTTTTAGCTTTACGTAATAGATAAAACTAAGTTTATTTTGTAAAAGAATGGTATTATGGATAAATGAATTTACTTTTGTGAAAATGATTGGTACTGGAGAGAGAACACAAAATAAATTTGATAATGTTTATCAGATCTTTGAAAATCTGTATTTTGGACTTTATGACCAAAGTATAGAAGTTACCCTAGGGATACTTGGCATGTCAGTCAGCATCCTGTCACTATAAGATATCAAGCTATTGAACTTAAAATGAGAGATAATATATTTTGGACTGCAGTTTTAGAAATTCTGGTTCTCTTATACCTGTGATACCCATGATACTTTTAGGCCTGTGATTATAGACAAGTACTCATGGCAGGAGTATATAGTAGCAAAAAACTGCGTGTACAGTGACCTATAAGGCAAAGATGTAAAGGAGGGAGTGCTGGCGTCCCACTGTGCTCAAATTCACACCACCTGCAGACCGTGTACGAGGTCCCTCCTTTAAAGGTTCTACCATCCTTCTATAGCTCTCACTCACGGACCTTTGAGAAACATCCAAATCTAAACTGTAGTACCAGGTAAAATAGTCATAAAACAAAGTAAACAATGAAATTGTCTAAGGAATTTCCTGAAGTCATTGTATCCATTTGGGATTAGAAGCACAAAGGCAGAAATTATTCTCAACTAACACCAACTTTGGAGCAATAAATGATTTTGCCCAGAATGCTATTTGTTACTTCATGTCTCCTTTAAAGTAGGAAAACAGCTGACAACGTGCCTTAAATTGTTTCTGAGAATTAAAAACTATGCCTGCATAACTTTCTTGGATATGGACTTACTGCCTATTCGATTAGGCTCACCACAATTTCCCAAAAAAGGAGCTTGGTGGTTTGTGCCTTTTAATCTCCAAAATATACAGTTTTAAAAGTCATTTTCTTAGTTTGCTTTATGCTGTTGTGATTAAAAAGACAGTGAAACCAGCTTGAGGAGAAATGAGTTGATTCCATTATAGGTCAAAGTCTGTTCTTGAGGGAAGCAGAGGCAGGAAAAGAAAAGGAAGAAATTTGTGAAATGTGGGACACCAACAAACCCCTTTCTGGGCCAAGAGACTGATTGTGGAAGAAGTTAGAGAAGAAGGCATTGTTTTTGACAACTCATTGTTTTTGACAACTTTGCAAAGAATACTTCACTCCCTAGCCACCCAAGGTTGATAGTTTGTGGACTATCCCGAGGCAATGCTTTTGGATGATCTGTAACCTCCTCACAAGGTGTCCCACCAGCAAGGACCTAGTGGAGTCCTGTTGAGAAGCGAGGAAAATTAAGTATAGAGGAAGGGCTAGCAGCCAGCTTGTGAGCACATGGTGCATGTCTCTTTGTGAAGCATTTAATGCGCAATAAAATAAGGATGGGCTTCAATATATTCTCTTTGTCCATGTTGTCTCTTAAGTTAACTAAATTCACACAGAAAGGGAAAATCAATGTCAAAATTGGAGCCCAGTATAGAGCTTGAGTCAGCTCAAGTTAGTCATTTTTCTTGAGTCAGTAGAGGGGGCAAATCTCAGAGCTCCCTAATGTGTCCCCTTCCTGAAGACACCAGAGAGGGAAATAGATTCCTCCATCTTGAAATGCATTCCATGATAGTTGCATTGTTTTGGGCCTCATGCTTAGGGTCAGTAACTCTCCAGCAGCTAAACTTACCCAAGAAGAACCAACCTGCAGAACTGATTGGTCAAAATAAGTAGGTTGTCAGAAAACTTAACTCCACCAACTTGCCATGCCCTAGCAAAGCTCTCTAACCATGACTCTTTCTTCAGTTGAGGAGAGGCCCCAATCATGAGCTTATTCCATATAACACATTGGAACACAGAGTACTTTCTCCCTGAATCTATCTCAGTAGAAGAAAGAGGTCTGATTCATTTGCTTCCAATAACTCCAGAAAGAGAATTCATCCCATATTTGGTAATTTCCTAATATTTTCTAATGGTCCACATTAAGTCTGTCAGACACAGATACACAAAATATGTATTGAGAGATGAACCATTTCTAAAGACAGTGTGGATCATCACAAAAGCTAGAACTGTTTCAGTACTTACTGTATATCAAGTTAAATGTTCTGTAAGTTTAATAAGCACGTGCATATAATATTTGATAAATGGAGTCAGACAAGCACTTTCTTCAAGTAGTAAAATTGTAAGTCCAGGAAGGGTTACTGGAGTGACTTGAGAGGAAATGGCCCTCAAAGGAAGAGGCACTATTAGGAGGTGTGGCCTTGTTAGAGGACATGTCTGACTGTGGAGGCAGGCTTTGAGGTCTCATGTGTACTCAAGTCACGCCCTGTGACACAATACACTTCCTGTTGCCTGAAATATGTAGAACTCTCAACCACCTCTTCAGTACCATGTCTGCCCGCACACCACCATGCTGGCAATAGATTGAATCTCTAAACTGTCAACAGGCGGCCACAATAAAATGTTTTGCTTTATAAGAGTTGCCATGCTCATGGTGTCTCTTTACAGCAATAGAAACCCTAAGACACTTACATGTGGACTGTCTAACTTCTGTTCTGGAAATTTCTTACCTGCAATAATCACTGTAGTTATCAGTGAATAGGCACTGTAGATTTAACAGGTGCCCAGAACTACCACAGGGATTGATCTCTGCAGATAAAGCAAATGTCTCACACTGACATTGCAATGAAGAAGGTAGAAGAGAACTTGATATGCCTATTATTAAATCTCATTGATAATTTAAAGATAATGAAATTAAATATGTATTGATGAAATCCATGCTGTCACATAAAGAGACAAACAGGTAAGAAAAATAAGGGAGACTTGGTAAGATTAAAAATACAATAATAAACCCCTGAGAAGAACAAAGGAATAATGAAATGGGTGTGGCTCCCACTAAAGTTACTAATCTTAAAATCCGACCTCGGAAATTTTATACTATAATGTAGAGTTAAAAGGCACTGAATTGCAAATTATGAGAAAAAAAGGCAAAATTAAAGTAATAGTTTGATGAATCATGAGGAAATGGGGTTTGAGTAGAAAATCATTTCCTGCACCAAGGGACTAAGTGAATCTATAGTTACAAAAGACTGTGTACAGTCATGAAAAGATTTATAAAGCATATTTGTAAAACTATCTGTAGTTTTATACATACATAAAACTATCATTAAATGAAAATTGTAGAGTGACCCAATTTTCAAGGAAGAAGAAAGCAGTGGCAGTCAATTCCTACAGTCCCACCACTCTGAGAACAAAGCAGAAGGCTCCAAAGTCTGAAACCGGTCTGAGGAAAGCGGTCAAACCATGTCTGAACACTGAAAAATGCAAAAAGTGTTCAGGGTATCTCTTGGTGAAACAGTACCTGGTTTCAGCCCCAGCTCCAAAAGAAAGGAAAAGGAGGGAGGATAACGATGGGGAGGAAGAAATAATGAAGGGGGAGAAGGAGAGATGGAAGCAGCCTATTAAGTTCTTATGCAAAGACTTGATTGTTTAATTCATAATGTTAACAAATAAAACAAGTTCAAATAAATTCATTTATTTGTCTGTATAAAATGTTTACTCTGCTTCAAAGGTCCACACGAAGGGTAGTTACACATTCCCCTTCCTAGTCACGTGTCACTACACCACAGACATCTTTTCTGATTATCTATCAAAAGTTTATTACTTGGCATTTCTCAACAACATTAATGACTTACTTTTAAAAAGCACTTCAATTTATACATATATGTTCTTTCTATATTACCTAGAAAACAAGGACTAAACTGTTTTTCTTACTATGCTAATCCACAGCAAATACCTGACACAAGAAAATGCCCCTGCGTCAACTACTGACATTATGCTGCCCTGATTAGACAAGCAGGACACAAAATATCCTGCTTCACAAATCTCTGTCAAATATGCTAGGCCTGTAGGCTAAAGATGGATGTCCCAATGTTGCAGAGGAACTTGGGGTGACTGCACTGTCCAGGCAGCCAGCTGTTTCTGTTATTACTCATATTTTTTGGAAGTCATTTACTTGTACTTCCTGCTTATTCAGTTATTTTTTATTATTAGTTTGTTATTTCCTTCTTGTATCTCTGAGGGAGTTGAGGATTAGATAGCTATAGTTATAGTTTACCAGACACAGAAAGCAAGTTATGATAGAAAACAAGTTAGGTATAAGACTTTGAACTAACCAAGATAGGGTAGATATGAAATATTTTCTCTGAATTTGTCAAATGCAAATGGACTGTACATTGTTGATATATTTAATGCCTGTGTATATTGTATATAGTCATTGTACTTATTGAATATAGTTTTCTTATATTGGTTATAGCCTTTGTTTTTATTTTAGACAAAAAGGGGAAATGTACTGGGATTTCAGTTGTATTTTAATACATAAAGACTGCCTGAAGGTCTGAGAGTAAAATAATCCCACTGGTCAGCCTTACAGACCAGGATATGGTAACACACACCTTTAATGCAGTAGCCACAGTGACACACGCCTTTAACCCCGGTAGCCACCCTAGTTGGCATAAAAACTGGGTGATGCATGCCTTTAATCCCAATGGTGTATGCCTTTGATCTCAGCCCTAGAGTGGAATATAAGACAGGGTGAGACAGCTCTTAGATGCAATCTCCTTCTGAGATTCCAGAAGGCAGGGTTGTCATTTAGCACTGAGACAGAGGTAAGAGCCAGCAGCTGGCTGTTTTGCTTTTTGGATCTTCAGATTGAAGCCCAATTTCTGACCCTGATTTTTTTTTTTTTATTATCATGCTTCAAGAACCTATGAACCAGTGAACTTCGTTGTCTCAGCAACGAAGTTTTTTTCTAGGTTTGTTAGTCTTTGTATTTCCTTTTAAAGACACTAACTGTTGACATCCAGCATGTCTTTAAGGACAGGTGGGCTACTCTGTAGGTTTCTTGACTTGTGCGACTCCAGTTCAAGTTACCACGGGTACATTTGTCACCCAGAATGCACTCCTACATAGGCATGTCCCGGACTGTGCTCAGCATGCAATCCAATTGCTTGGCGCTTTGAATAAAAAGCATTATGTTTTCTGTCTTCTGTGCCTTTGTTCATGATCTTCCCTCTGCCCAGCAAGCCCTCCACTACCTTCCTTTCTTAGTGAATTTAAAGTTATTTTTGAGACAGTTACATCTTGTGTGAAATCTCTTCTCCCTCCTCAGAAGGATTCTTTATTCTTCGGTTTGCAATTCACCCTCAGTTTTTGCTCAATAGCTCCATTACACTGTAGTGTGATTATTTTTCTGCATGTCTATCTCCCCATTCTGACTATTCTCATTCATCCTTGCTTGTCTAGTTATCCCTGACAGAGTTTTATTCCTCATAGTTTCTCAGTTGTAACAGACATCAAAAGATACCCAGGCCCACCTGGGAGTTTGAGTTAAATGTAAAAGTTCACTGTGTCCTTGCTTTGATTATTGCATTTTCTTGGCTGCCAAGGTCAGCAGTCTCTGTATGACCAGAAGAAGGGAGGTGAGGTTCCATGTTGTTCCTTCTATGCCTGGAGCCTAGCCCTGTTGAAACGTTCTCATAAGTCCTCATCCTCCAGTTATTACTAGTTATCCTCAGCCCTGCTGTACTTGGTTGTTTATTCTTCTCAGTATGTTTTTCCATGAGAAAGAACAGTTTCTGACTCTTGGCTCCCAGGCTTGATTTCAATGTGTGTCTTTCCAGGCTGTTCCTGAGAAGCAAACAACCTGGATTCAACTAAAAACCAACAAATACAAGAGGCAAGACAAGTATTATGAGAAGTGTACTTGCAAGCAAGCAGTCCGAACATGGTCTCACTTCGTCCTGAGCATTTTGTTTCCAGCAGTGCCAGTGACCTCCGCTGATTGTCTTCCCAGAGGTCTGTGTGACTTTCTCACTCGTGGATTTACTATTCTCATATGTCATTCAAACCGTCTGTCAGGAGTCCCACAAGACAGTGAGCTGGAGCTGGCACACATTTGGGGGCTTCAAAGGAGCACTTGGTTTTCATGTATCTATGAAATAAGACTTTGCCAGCACTTTTGTTAGTCAGTGATGCAGTGAACAAAGCATCATGTCTGTTTGGATATTAGCCCATAACAAACCTACTGAGTAACGTGCAATCACACGTGGGAAAAGGCCCATGGCAGATGCTCCCTTATGGATCTGCAGAAGTGTCTTATCGTGGGGAGAGTTACTATTGCTATAATGAAACACCGCAACCAAAAGCAACTTGGGAAAGAAAGGCTTTATTTGGTCTACATTTTTTCATCATAGTTCATCATCAAAAGAAATCAGGGTAGGAACTCAAATAGGACAGGAACCTGAAGGCAGACACTGATGCGTAGGCCATGGAGGTGTTTACTGACTTGTTCCTTATGGCTTCCTCAACCTACAATTTTATAGTACCTAGGACTACCAACCTGGGGTGGCTTCATTCACAATGAACTGAGCCCTCCCCAAGCAATCACTAAATGCCCTATAGTCCTACCCCAAGCCCACGTTATAAAGACATTTTCTCAGTTGAAGCTACTCTAGCTCATGTCACACTGGGGGAAAAATAAAAACCTAAGCCAGGACAGTAAGGTAGAAAGGCAATATTAATAAATGCTTTGCACATGAAATGCCTTTCTGCATGGGGTTAATTGCAAAGCCACTCTTGAGCACCTCTGGTGGTTGGTGGTCCTAGGAAGGGAGCGTAGAAGCCAACACTGGTCTCACAAATAACACTCCAAACAATTCCAAAAGAAATCTAATGCTTTTCTTTTACAGTTTTTCTTAAAGTATTTGGATAATTCACAATTAACACAAAAACTATGGAAGACAAAATGAATGTGTGTCACCAAAAGGAAAATTCAAAACACCAATGATACACGTGGGTGTAATGAAAATAATATAATTCATGATTAATCATTCTATAAAATACTCATCTTCGACTAACTGCCACTGTTTAGTTACTTGATGAGATATATCTTTGTAGTTAAATGTGAATCTCTCTGCATTTTCCTAATTGTATAATTAGGAAGACTTCCTGCATTAGGGACTAGAGAGATGGCTTAGCATTAAGAGCTGAT
>JAQHUG010000036.1:2146627-2167548 GCA_028555095.1 Dicrostonyx torquatus
CGAGATGTCTTTGTCACTTGTAGAGTTTTGTAAGTTGCTTATTTGTTGTTTAATTATGTAATATTATATCCTTCTGGAGTCTTTGATGGAATTGACGAATGGATAATTATAGTTATAGTTTTCTTTAGTTATGATAAAAGATAAAATAGATATAAATATTGTAACTGTAATTCTTAATTGAAAACTGTTTTGTTATATGTAATTTTACTATGTTAAAATGAAAGCCTTTCTATTTTGTTTAAACAGAAAAAGGGGAAATTAAGGAGGGTTCATCTGTATTTCTGTGCTTTGATTGGTTAATTAAAAAAGCTGCCTGAGCCATTTGATAGGGCAGGACTTAGATAGGCGGGGAAAAGAAAAGAGGACACTGGGAAGACTGGGTTAGAGCCAGTCACCATGAATCTCCCACTGCAAATGGAAGTACCGAAGATCTGTCCAGTAAGTCACCCACCTCGTGGTGACATACAGACGTTTATAATGGGTTAGTTTATGAGGTGAGGGCTAGCCGGGAATAGGTTAGAGATAATGGGCCAGGCAGTATTTAAATTAATACAGGTCTCATGTGGTTATTTCGGGCATAAGCAAGCAACCAGCCCTGAGCAGGCCAGCGGCTGGGTGCTGGGTGCTGGGTGCTGGGGAACACAACACGCACCTCTCCACCCATTTACAACACACTAGCTCCTTAATCGTAGTGTTAACGTGCTCATGCAAAGAGGCTTGGGGAAAGGCTGAAGAGCAGTTCGTTTCAAGGGACAGCATAGTTTGAGTTTGTTTCTTTTTTTTTTCCATTTTCTCTAAGATAGGGATTCTTTATGTAGCCCTGACTGTCCTGTAAGTCACTCTGTAGACCAGGTTGGCCTCATACCCAGATATCTGTCTGCCTCTGCCTCCAGAGTGCTGGGATTAAAGGCAAAGACCACCATCACCCAGATTAGCCTGAATTTGTGATGTCAACCTAGAGCCCTGTTGACATTATGGTGCAACCTTTTCAAACTTCTGTTTCTTCACGAGTTTTATTATGTGTTAAATTGCTGTTATGTTACAACTGAAAACTCAAAATTATAATAAAATCTACATAAGATAGTGCTGTTAAGATTGCAGCATCAGGCTTGGCCTATGGTATGTGCTTGTTGTCTATGGGAACTTTCTGCTAATGAATGAATGGATGAATGTTTACTATGAATTTAGCAGCTCAAAAACACACATTTTTGTCATACCATTTCCTTATCAGAGCTTGAGGTATATAAATTAATGTGTATAAAAATATTCTTACCAGTGAAAGTGTAAAACCCAGTGGGAAGAGCTGTAGCTTCAGAGTGGTTGTTCTAACTCTATAGAAGTTCACTGAGATACCCAAACACTGTGACTAGTTTCATTCATGAGGTTTTTCTATTTTCAAGTTTTTGTTTTATACTAAAGATTATATTTTAAACAGAAGCCTGGGCACATGAAAGCAGGACTTTGGCTCGTGTTCTTACAGGCTGCATGTGAGTTTTTGTGGGGTCCAGAGTTGAAACAGTTGCATAGTACTAAGCAGAATTCACTGTCTTGCTTATAGGACTAAATCCCCACTAAATCAATGAAGTTACAAAGCTCCCTGCCAGGTCATACCCTCCTGAGTGCTCTAACATTATGGTCATGGACTTCTCCAAGGTCAAAATCTTCTTAACTTGTTTGAGAAGGCAGAGTCCTATTGCACAAGACAATCAAGTGAGCTGTTATCACCTTTGCATATTCAGTTGATATGAAGCAAGTTACAGGTCCTATAGATTTATATTTAGGAGGAGAGTGTTATATAATAATGGGAACATTGAGTTTATTTAAGATTGCTACCTACCACTACATACATACATAAATATATGTGTGAATTTATTATTTTTATATGTTAAGCTAGCTCTTGTTAACCAAACCTTTTTGTTACATAACACAGAAACTCATATTGAATTTGGTTAAACAAAACAATATTTCAAAGAGAGAAAAAGCCATTAAAATATTCTTAAATTGCTTATGAGTAAAAAGACTGTGCATAACAGGATAACATTGATTCCATCAGGACCTGAATTGGGTCAAATATCTCAGGAGACCTGCTGTTTCAGCATGAGAAGAGGCTCAGTTTCCCTGTGTGTTGATGGTTTTACTGCTTTCATTCATTCACCGCATTTATCCTCTCCAGCTTCTTCAGCCAATCCAGGATCTCCTTCACTAAGGTTCAGACTCTCTTCCACTACATCTAGACGGCACATGCTTGAGGAGGACAGCAAACAGCTTGTGGTAGACAGTGGGAGTTGTTAGAGACCAGAGACTCAGGCAACATCAACTGAAAGTCATGAACGACTTATCAAAGTGATTGTGCCTACGAATGACTGAAAGGAAGTTTAGTAGTTTCAGACATCAGTGGGGCAGACAACAGAGTTGGGCAGATAGAATTCTTGTGTTTTTTTTAATCCCAATAAAATACTATGAATAGTTAAAATAATTAAAGAATTCCATTGTCAACACTCAATTATTCACTTCCTAATTCTAGCATCCTTAACATGTTCCTATGTTTACCTTACTGAATGACTTTGGTTTATTTCAAGCATGTTGCCTCAATATACATCTTTGAAATCAGATTATCATGACTTTCATTGGAGTTTGAGAGATTGTTTAATTTTAAATACAAAAACATAAGCAGCTTATTGAGTAAACTCCAATATATAAAACTTCCCATGTTGGTGTGGGACAATGGTCTGTATTCTGTCAATGATAATTAAATAAATTCTGATTGGCCATTAGCCAGGCAGGAAGTATTGGTGGGACAACCAAATAGAAAGTAGAGATGGGTCAATGAGAACAGGAGAATTCTGGGAAGAAGGAAGTCCTAGAACGCAGTTCTAAATTTTCTTTAGGTCCCCATAAGATAATCAGCACCCCCAACCAGCAGGAAATAGGCTGAAAAACTATGCCCACAGTCCCAAAAAATGGACTATGAATATTTTCCTTTGTTTAGAATGTTGGTTACAAGTTGTTATGGCTAATGGTCAGAAGAAAAGCTAAACAAAGGATATTAGATTCAGAGTTCTTTTCTTTTTTTTGTTTAAAGAGGGGGAAGTGGTATGGGACAATGATCTGTATTCTGTCAATTATATTTTAAATAAACGCTGATTGGCCAGTAGCCAGGCAGGAAGTATAGGCAGGACAACCAGACAGGAAGTAGAGGTGGGTCAATGAGAACAGGAGAATTCTGGGAAGAAGGAAGTCCTAGGACGCAGTCCTGACCCAGCTACAGAAGAAGCAAAATGTGACTGCCTCGCTAAATAAGATACCAAGCCACATGGCTAACATAGACAAGAACAATGGGCTAATATAAGTTATAAGAGTTGATAAGAAGCCTGAACTAATGGGCTAATCTGTTTATAACTAATGTAGACTTCTGTCATTTCTTTAGGACTTAACGCCTGGGGGACCTGGAAGGATAGAAAACCACAGTCAATGTCATGTAAGTGTTTCTCATCAAATTCATCACTACTTTTCTAAATCATAGCCACAAAAGTCTATAGGTCCATTTGACATTTTATGAAAATAGGTAATTTGAGTATAGCTAAAATGTGCACATAATATCATTAATAAAATGGGAAATTATATAGTAAGCCCTCACTGTTCAATTAAGTTATGCTACACTATTCATTTTTGTCTATGGTTGTGTGTCCTTAGAATCCTATACCTTTTCCAAGGAAATTCACTGGTATTCAGTTGATAGCAAACCAATTTCCTATTCTTTCTGCTTTCCCAATTTCCATCCCTTCCAATATTTTTCCGCCTTCCAAATCACATTTTTTCTCTCATGTTGCTCTGAGTATGAAATCTCAATGACTCACAGTTTGTCCCTGTTATTTGAGGAACATCTCTCAATAGAATAATTGAAATGGCAGTAAGGTTAACATTCTAAAAATAGTGACTTTGTCACTCCCTCAAACACTGTACTTTCCTTTGTTATGAAAGAGAAAAACCTAACAAATTAATATGATGGTCAAAGTTCAGTAAGTACCAGATATTCTGCAAACATCTCTGTTCATATTCTAAATAATAGCAGGGAACATTGACTTTTATTATCCACATTTGAACTCCTGTCAACTGTTTGTCTAAAATATCTGTTGATCTTGAGTCTGGGCCTAATGTTCCCCTGGCTCACGTTGGTGTTGTCACACATTTTATGATGCTGTTATGGAATAATCTCTTATGAAGAGGGACAAATATCTTCTGAGTTAAAACTCTTCCCTATGACTTCTTTGTTACAGTATTTAGCATACTATAAATTATGATATATGATGCCAAAGAGCAATGTAGCTATTCTACCTGCAATATTTTTAAGAAAATATGCTTAAAACTTAAGTTAAAAATATGGCTTAATTCAAATAAAAGAAAATTACAATTGGTTAATAATTGACAATCTAAAGTATGGCTGCCTTAGTTGGGCTTGTATCCTATTCCATATATACATAGTTCTTTAAGAAATAATACATAGAAGAAGGATTTTTTTGTTAGATTTCCTTCTTCCCCTATTCATTATGATGGCTTGTTTCAGTGAGCATCTATGACATTAAAACTCTTTAAAAGGCACACATTGTTATCTAGTTACAAATAAAGGCATTAAGTTTTAGTCAAGCAAGACACTACATTCACAAGCCTAAAAACTAAGTTTTACAATTTGAATAGTGTAGGGATTTGAAATATTTAAGATTAAAGACACATTGTTTTGAGTTTAATGGGCAAATGCTCTCTTTTTTCAATGTTTCTGGTTCTTACGACTATAGCATTCATTAATTTGTTTTTAAATCAAAGTTAACCAAATTCACTAGATAACTAAGATTTCTTACAAGAGAGCATGTACAAGTCCAAGTGTATCTTAGTAGAAACTGTGGTTACTTATAATGTCATTTAGATATTAGAAATAAACTATTCAGATATAGGAGAAAATATTCATATTCATTGAAAGAATTTATTATAAAAGCTTTTCCATGAGTCTAATGATCTATCTTTCCTAATACATCTCACAAAGAAATTCAATTTTCATAATTCCAGGAGAAAAAAACACAGCACTTTATTAGTGAAATTGAAATGCATTGTATGTTCACAAATGAGAGAAAAAACTTATAAAAATGCATGCATAATTTAAGAAAAATCAATTGATATGGATTTCTCTGACAATCAAAGGTGTAATATGAATACTTTATTGTCTAAACTTGAAGATCCTGCAGCAGCTGCTCCAAGGACACACCTACTTGTCATGGAGACTGCATTGCATGGACATTAGGATACCCTGGTCTTGCAGCTGTGGAATTGAAAACCTGGGCAAGCTTGCATTGTTGTGTGTTAAATTTCCCCATTCTTAGCCTGTTGTTACATAAAAATTTTAGTCAACTGTGCCTACTTGATAGGAATATTAAAGTAAAATAGTCCAATGTGTCTAACAATTCTGCCAGGCACATGTGCACATGGAAAGCTTGTAGGAAGGGTCAATTCTCTGCTCTTCATTTTCTGTAAAGATAACAAGGGAAGTGCTATTTTTCTTTTACAAGAACTGATTATATATGCCCAAAGCAAAATATATATAGGTTCAAAATTAGGCATATATTCACAAATCCTTTAATTGATAACGTTGTCCTCCATGTAAGATATGCTACTGTAGTGAAGGCACAAAGCTTGTACAAATAGCTAGTCAATATTTCATTTTCCTTAAGGCCCACACTACAAGATGGAATTCGTACTCAACACTGCTTGGGTAGCCAAAAACCTGAGAAATGATAGCCCGTAGAACTAGGATAAAACCAATACTACTTTAACAAAAAACAGTAATAATAAAATGACTCATAGTGACATTCTGCTATATTCATACATCATGCCTTGCTCAGCTCGAAGAGATGGAAACAAATACAGAGCTCACAGCTAGATACTATGTATAGAATGAGAGAACTTGAAACAGTCATCACTAAATTGGATGTCCTATCAAATCCCCTCTCTCAGGAATTAGGGGAACCTTGCAGAAGAGGATTCGGAAAGAACATAAGAACCAGAGTTGGATGGAGGACACCAAGAAAACAAAGCCCTCTTAAGCCAACATGATCTGAGCTTATATGAACTCGTAGGGGCAGCACGCATAGAGCCTGAACTTGGCTGCCCCAAAACTTCTGTGATGTATATATATATATCATGACTTCCAGTTTAGTGTTTTTATGGGAATCCTAAAAGTGCTCAAGAATAGGTCTCTGTTTCTTGTTTCTTCTCTCAGATCCTTTCGTTTGGTTTATTTGTCTTTCTAGCAAGAGACAGAAAGGAGTTGGACCTGGATGAGAAGGGAGGAGGGGAGGAACTGGGAGGAGTCCTGGGAAGGAAAACCATCATCAAGATATAATAAGTGAGAAAAAAAATCTATTTTCAATAAAATGAAAAAAATACAACCCCCCCCAAAATGAGGCATATATGCAGTTTGTCTCCAAACATGATAAGGCAGAGACCCTAGAATGGCAGAAGCAGGGTTCCCAGTCTTTTTTTCATCCAGTCAGGTTTGTAGCTTTAGAGAATTGACATGCTTCACAAGATCTCAGCCTTTTCACCTGTAAAATGATAAAAATCAAGATTTCAAGAATGTTGTTCTTTCAGTAGTATGAATTTCTTTTTGTTATTCTTTTTTCCCTTTTGTTTATAGAAAGTTTTAGAAGATCTGTGTGACTGGAAAATTTTTCAGTTTTCCTTTTCTTTGAGAATCACAGCAGTATACCACCCTTTTAATGTTATTTTTCAAGTTTCTTTATTCACCTATAACAGAAATGATAACTAATGTCCCCCCTTTCAAATCACATATTGCCTTGTTTATTCTTCATTTTAATTTTAGCCTTCAGTATCTCAGACTCACTAAGGAATTTTAAGAACACCTCTACCTGCTCCACAGCAAAGCACGTGTTTTCAAGAGTAATATAAGTTCTTGACTTAATTTCTCTCTCTAGAGCTGTGTCCCATAGTTGGCTTGTTAATGGAGACCAAATACAAACATTAAAAAGATTTATACATGTGGGTGTACATGTGTGGGGGTGTATGTGCACACACATACACACACATATGGACGGCAAAGGACAACTTTCAGAAGTCAAGTCTCTCCTTCCACAAGTAGGTTCCTTCGTACTGCAAGAATATGGCGGGTGAAACTTGAACTCCTATCCCCAGGCTTGGTGGGCAAGGCCATTTATCCACTGAGCCATCTTGTTGGCCTAAGAAGAGCAAACTTTGAAGACTAACTTCCCTCACTGACAAAGTATTGGATGGTACTAAGTGCATTTATAAGCATCATTTCTATAGTGAAAAAAGGTTAATTTGAAAGTCATTCCTCCATTCAAGAAGAACAATTTTCTCTAGTCTTCTGACTATTTATAGAAAGACCTTTACATGTGCAAACTAATTAATAAATGGGATCAATTTCAAGGTATTTTTTCTGGTTCATCACCACTTAATCATTCAATTTAAAAAACATTTTAAAGGCCAAGTCTAAAATAGATTTGCACCCACGCCCCCAGTGTGAATTTTTCATTCTTTACAACAGGCAGTAGGTACTGTATAATGACCTTTTCTCTGTTTGGAACAGGGATTAGAATAATACATTTGACCCTTTACTGTCACCTGGGAGAGATGTTAGTCTCCATGTTCAATAAACTGAAATATGTCTCAAGTGTCCCAAGGTTAAGGCCATGACTTTAAACTATTTAACATAGAGTATCATGCTGATTCACTTAAACTCCCAGGCTTTGAAAAAAAAATGGATTAAATTATATATACTTGATCAGAACAGTTTCTTTTCTTCGTAGGATTAAAGCAAATATTTTACATTGCAAATACAGCAAGTTAACCTAGATGCATTGTGAATTATAATAAAATTTATAGCTGCATAAATAGCAGTGTAAACTTACAGAAAGACTAGTAATTATAGTGCCATTGATGGTCTTTGTTGCTTTAATTCTGAGGCAGCCAGAATGATTAAACTGAATCTTAATCGACTTCTCCATTAAAAATGCTGGCAGAGGAGCTCTTTTAACCTTTCCCATTGATTGAACACAACAATCACCATTCAATTATAATGCAAAAGGACATTTGTTATAATGTAGAAAAGATGCATGAGCCATTTCCTTTTACTCAAGACAATCAATGCAATGACTCCTACTTCAGCAAAGGTGAGAATGCTCTACCTGGGAGTCTGATAAAGTCCAAAACCTAACAGAAACCTCTCCCAGAGTACAGAGGAGCAGAAGCCTGCAGCAGGAACTCATCGGGAAGAGATTCATTAAAAACAAAGCATATTTCCTATTACTATTTACAATAGCCACAGCTATCCTTGATTCATTGTTTTTCTTCCTAGGGTTTCAAAGTACTTAAATTACCATGATCAAAGGTTTAATGGTGAATTAATGAGGGTGGTTGCTGGGCCTCTTCTATGTGATCCTGGTGCATGTTTAATAATACAAATCAAGGCAACTCTACTGGTAATTGGAGAAACTGAATTTTAGACTAGGAGGGAACCTTCCAGATTAACTGATTTACCTAAGGTCAGACAGCTAATTGTAACAAACCCTGACTAGGATCCAGTCAATCAATTCCCCATTCAATATTGGCTGCATTTGTCACTTCTAAAGCATACTTCATGTTCAGTTATGCTCTTCACCCAATTCCATACTTGTGAAGAATGCTCAGCCTCAGTGCCATGCGACAACCTAGAATTTATCTCCAACTGCACAAGCACAGAAAGAGTCACAACAGACTTCTGTTAGGAAACTTCCAGCCACGCAAATCCAGTACTGAAAGAATTTCTAACAACATCATGAACGAAAATAGCACCCTTTTTTTCCAGTCAAGATCATTAGTCGTGTTAGGATGTGTACAGATGTGCCCAATCAAAATTAAAAATGGTCCACCACAGAACTGATGGAAATATTTGGACATATCATCCAATCAGGACAGTCCACCTTTGCACGGTTACAATTATGTTATGGGACCCCCAAACCAAAAAGAGGATGTTCAAAAATAAAAACACCACAGCCTTTTGTCTCCCGGAGGCAGTTCTGCTGCCACCCTTGCAGATTTCCTCCTTGCAGTGCACTCACTAAACTTGAATATGATGTGTGATCTGATTGAATTCATTGGCTTCCTGTGCATGTCCACACGGCAACCAAAGCTGTGTTGCCATAAATACACAGCGAGACGACCACCTAGCCTTTACTGTTCCCGCCACTGCATAGTTACATAGCACAGAACAAAGTCGGTGAGTGTCCGCTGCTAACAGCATTCAGTGGGGGCAAGCTGTGTAAATTTCAGGTTATGAATTTAATCGGGGGTGTGCAACAGACATTTAGAACATTTACTTCCTTAGAGCCTGCACTGAGTACTTTGAATATTCATCTAATCACTATAACTAGGATTATTAAACACACAATAATTATTTTGTATGCACTTAAACAACTGTTTGTTTAGAGCCAGCTCTATAGTCCCATATCACTCTTTTAAAAATAAATTTGAAGGTACACCTGATAACAATTAACATGTTCCTAAAGTAAATAAATTATAATCTACTGAAACAATAAAGCAGTCCTGAAAAGAATGGTAGGCAAAAACCTCCGACTATATTTTCTGCAAAAAACCTGGGAGTTATGTAAACTTTTCTAAATCAAGAGCACCATGTTTCAAATTTCCGTTTTAAAAAGTAAGTAAATTTTTAGTTAGGAATGAAATTTTGAGTATAGCTCATTTGCTCAGCACCATCTTATTGTTTTCTGAAGTTAATGGCATGAAATAAGGATCTTTGTTATTTAAGTAAAATACCTTGTAGTAGTTGGTCAGCCCTGAAATCATGCATACAAGTCACATAACTCAGACTGAGAAGATTGTATTTAGTTATATATACATAACAATTAAAGAAAAAGAAGCCATTACTTTGAGAGATGAAGGGGATAAGTGGGAGAAGTTTGAGGGAGGAAAACGAAGGAGAAAATGGTGCAATTACAACTACAAAAACAAATATTGGAACACTTTGCAACATAAACAGACTGACTTAGCAAAGTAACAGTTACTTCAGATAAAACTGTCATGTGTAGAGAGTCCTGTGCTCCCTTTCGTCAACCATGCCCTCCTTCCAGGGTCTATCTGGGCTCCCTTTCATCAACCGTGACCATCTAGGGTCTATCAGGAGTGTTTTAAATGTAAGGGGAATAAAACCCTCTCAAGACCCATAAAAGTGAGCAGTAGGTTGAAATTTTTCTCTTTGGAACAGTTTTGATAACTGCTTGGTTGCAACAGCAAATTCCATACAAGTCTCTGAATGCAGCATCTAGAGGTTTACTGATTCTTCACAAACTGCATGCTCATATTATACCTTATTAATAATTTTCCAGGGGATAAAATAAGGGCTGCTTCTTTAAGATGCTCCATCAGCTGTAAGAGGAGTGCATTCCACATACCTTTGGAAGAGCAAATACCGTTGTGAGAAGCAATAATACCATTGTCAAGTTAGACGGTAATAACCCTACAGGGTCTGGGTATGTGGAGGACCGGAAGAGAGAATGCTACACCAGAACACTTCATAGATTCAGGAACCACTGATGGCACAGGGACTTCAAGGCAGTTCTTTCTATGAGTGGGTGGTGAACTGATAAATTCTTTTCTGTGGGCGAAAAGATTTGCCCCCAGGCTTAGGAAACAGAGCAAGCCCTGTCTCGTGTTCTGATTGTATCGCTTGTGAAACAGAAAACGATGATGGGCGGGGGAATCACCCCAAGAATTAGAGCCCTTCCTAAGTCATCCTGCTTGAATCACTTTTCTCAGACAATGGCTGTGGAAGTCTCTATGGGCTTAGGAACGGAGCTGTGCCTCTGGCATCCCTCTATTGTTTAGTTTTATACTAGATGCCAGATCCTAGAATCCTAGACACTGCTTTGTGCCAACTCACCCTGTGTCTTCGATATCAAGGTGTAACAATAGGGGTAATAGAGAAGGGATTTGATTAGGCTTAAAACACATTTTAGTTATCAATTTTAAAAGTTTTTTTTAGGAATGAATATAAATACCAATGTCTCTTCCCAGACCCCCGCCTCTCTGAAAGGACATGCCTAGTTTAACTCTTTCCTGCCAGAATTTACATGACTTAGAGACTAGTTACTCCACCGGTTGCCAGAGAGATATAAAACAAATTCTAGCCAGTTACCCTGCTCACCAGAAAGCTGCTCCTGACTTGAGTATCTGGTTCCTAGCACCCAAGGACAACTCCGACATAATCTTTTGTGGAAGTATTTAATTCTGTAAATTATACTGGCTTTGCATTTTGGTTGGTTTACTTCTTTTTTTCATTTCCCAGAATTTAAACTCTTTGATGCACAGATTGAATGTCCTATTCTTAACTATATTTGGAAGCAGTGAAAGCCAAGATCTGTGAGTATCAACACTGATGAAATGATTTCATGCATGTCCATGTTCACTTATTAAACTATTAATAAATATTGATAGGCACTTTTTATGTCAGCAAAGACATATATTACATAACAATATAACAGAATTGAATTACCAGTTGGAAAGGAGCAGTGTACCAAAAGAGTACAGGCCATGAGGAAGGAATGAAAAGAAAATCTATCCTAGAGGTTGGAAAGGTCTAATGGGGAATGTGACTTAGGCAGCGAGTAGGCGATTCTTGAAAGGGCGTGTAGGAGTTTGATAAGTGAGTTGCTGGATTGGGAAAGAGAGAAGTGTCCTTGGGAGATGATGAAAAGAATAAAGGCAGAAAAGCCTGATTTTATAAAATGAACTAAGAAGGCTTATTTCTCTCTATTGTACACTAAGACTTATAAATATACAAAACTTACTTTCGAGACAAAAATGAAAATGCTTGTAAATCTATCTGAACTGAAAAATTTGAAGTACAAATTTGATTTTTTTTAATTTTTTTAAATTTTTTTAAATTTTTTTTAATTTTTTTTTTTTTTGGTTTTTCGACACAGGGTTTCTCTGTAGCTTTGGAGCCTGTCCTGGAAGTAGCTCTTGTAGACCAGGCTGGCCTTGAACTCACAGAGATCCACCTGCCTCTGCCTCCCGAGTGCTGGGATTAAAGGCGTGCGCCACCACCGCCCGGCTGAAGTACAAATTTCAGTAAGTGGCCAGACATACTGGGAGCAGAATATTTGACAGAAAATCAGCAACGTAGATAGCAGGGGTATTTGGACCCTCTTTGCCTACTGTGTAGCTCAGTACAAGAAATAAATCAATCTGAGCCAAGCCAACTTGGGCAATGGGGCCCTTACATAATTTCATTAAGGATGCTCTGCTCTGGCATGCTCCTGGCATGAGCAGAAGCTAGGGCATGAAAATAAGACCTATGGGAATCTTAGCTGGATTCCCAAGGGCTTTTTTCTAGACCCCGCATAGCATAGGATTTAAGTCAAGTCTGCTGGCCTTCCCTGGTTTTCTCAGCTACCTAAGCCCCTCTTTGTTCTGTCCACAGAAGCAGGGATAGGCAATCTGCCATCAGGTGTGCCGATTTTGCTCATAAATGTACGGTAAACCCTCCCTGGCAAGGCAGGATGGAGAGTTGCATTCAACTTTGCCCTTGGCATAGTCAGAATGGCCCAACTCCATGTATCCAAGTCCTTTCAGAGGCTGGTTCTTAAAGGATCAGCCTTGGTAAAAAGGCAGAAGATTTACATGCTCTGAAGAGAGACCAGAGTGGGGTGGGGAGAAGGTGGAGAGAGCACGAGAAGAGGAGGAAGTGAAAACTGGAATTGGTATGTTAAATGAGTAAAGATTGCTTTTTAAAAAAATTAGTTAATTTTAAAAAAATGCATCGGTCTTGGACCTGCCTCTGGATACTGATCGAAAAGCATCCAAAGGTCAAAAATGTCAGGCTATGTTAAAGGGAGATCTTCATACAAACTTCTATAAGCACTGATTTTTCTACTTTGAAATCAAATTTTAGAAGGAAGTTCAGAATTATCCAAATGCCTTAAGAGGTTAAACTAATAGTCGCCTTTTGTTTTTGTGTTATTGTTGTTGTTTGCTGCTTTTTGGAATTAGTCTAGCTTACATATATTTGGGTAACAGGTTTTACTGGTTATATTTGAATTTTTGGCCTGGTGAAATTCTTTTTCTGAGGTTGTCTGATATTATCTTTATGACGTCTGCAATCTCTATATAAATGTTTCCCTGGTCTAACTGGTTCATGATTTTCTATTTAATCTTACTAAAACAAGTATTGTTAAGTGGCTTCTAATACTTTTTAAGGTTTAAAAAAGCAAACCCTTTTTTCTTTTGTAACAGATGAAACCTTTTATATCCAGGTTATCGTTAGTCTTACAAGAGGTCTTTCTATATATTTCCCCCCAATTTTAGCATCTTGGCAAACTGTAACATCACAAACAGAATATTGACGTTAATGAACATACTCAGAACAGACTACTTCTGTCAAAACACAAGCTTCTTTTGTTGCATCTTTGTGTTCTTGCCCTCTTTTCGGCTCCTCCTGAACCCTGGAAGAGCTTACCCTGTTTTTGTTGCAAAGACATCACAGGAAAGGAATTACATGTTATGCAATCTTCGTGGCATGATTATTTCCCTCAGCATAATTTACTCAAGACATTCAGGACAGTGAAAAGATCAATAGTTCATTATTGACTACTGCTGAATAGTATTCTATGCTGCGGACATACCGGTTTATTTAAATACATACTTGCTGAAGGACATGGGAGTGCTTCTAATTATCAGCTGTTAGAAACGAACTTGCAGTAAACATATATAGGATTCACAGGAAGATATTTCTTCATTTTTTTTTCTGGAACACAATAAAGGCTTGGGAGTGAAACTGTTGGACTGTGCACTCTTTGTATATATAGTGTTTTTGTTGTTCTTTTGTAAAACAACTAACCAGCAGACTGCTTCCTAGAGGGCATGCGTCGTAGTCCTAGAGGGCATGCATCGTAGCACAGTGCCTTCAATAAGGAGTGAATGCCCTGGCTATTACATGTCCTTGTCAGCAGATGCTGGTGATTTTGTTTATTTCCCCTAATCTCATAGGTATGTAGTGATGCTTCATAAACGCACACACACACACACACACACACACACACACACACACTATAAAAAGGCTACATGATGAAATCCAGGTTGGTCTTTACCTGTCCTCCTGACCTCACCCTGCAGCCTGTTCTGAAATAACAAATGTGTGCCAGCACACACAGTTTTGGCTGTATCTTAACATTTATCAAGGGACAATCCTCTTATATCCTTCATTCATGTTTTAAGTAAATTGTTTTTGCTGTTTTATTTTTCTACCACTAAGTTAGAGAGAATAGTTATCAACATTAGTTGTCTGCTATATGTGTCATTTTCTTTTTCTCTGCTTTGTAACTTGTCTTCTATTCTTCTCATAGGCTCTGAGACACCAACCCAGCTAAATAAACAAACAAACAAATAAATGAATGAATAAATAAATAAATAGAAAATGAACAAATAAGCAAATAAGAGCAAAAAGCAAACAAACAGAAAGAAAAACCAACAACAAAAACACTACCTGTCCTGCCTGAAAGATGCACTGGGGGAAATGGTGGCTCAGAGTTGATGGGAGTGGCCAATCAACAACAGGTCTAACTGAGGCACACAACACGAGATGGAGCCTATGACTGAAACTTCCTGGTTTGCCAGGAACCTAAAGCTAGATGACCCAAAGACCTAGGGTTGGTGCCTAGCCTAATCGTCATCGGAGAGGATTCCTCGGGCAGCTGAAGGGAGCAAATGCGGAGACCCACAGCCAAACAATAGGCAGAGTTTGAGGTACCCCGAGAAAGGGGGAGAGGGTTTACTGTAGGGGCCAAAAGAGTCTAGAACACAAGAAGCTGACCCACAGAATCAACTAAGCAGAGATTGTAGGCGCTGGAAGAGACTGAAGTGGCAATCATGGCGCCTGCTGTCCTTGCTTAGCTTGGAACTATTGCGGAAGTCCTAACAGTGGGAGTAGAGGTTCTCTGATTCTCTCACCAGCTCTCTGGACCCTTTTATCCTACTGGGTTGCCACATCCTACCTTGATTTTGAAGATTTGTGGCTAGTCTCTATTCTGCAGCATTCAGCTGATACCCCTGGGAAGCCTGCTCATTCCTAAAGGGAAAGGAAGGAGCTGTAGATCTGGTGGGGAGGGGGTGGGTCTTAGTGGGGACCTGGGAGGAGTGGAGAGAGGGGAGGATGCTATCCGGACAGATTGTATGAGAGAAGAATAAATGAAAAAAGGGGAAAGAAAACTGTGTTGTTTTACAGCTTTCCTAAAAAGCTTGATTTCTCATGTTTCCAGGCCAATTCTGCACATTCTACTCTGTCCCATTGTGTCTAATCTCTGTGCAGTCTTTTGTGTGTGTGTGTGTGTGTTCATTGGTATGTGGGTGTGTCAACCCTCTTAGTGATGATCTACCTTTTTTCTTTCTAATTATTTATTTTGAGACTGGCTTTCTCATTGGTCTGCAACTCATTAAGTATGCTACATTAGAATAGCATTGGCCTGTGGGTTTCAGGGACGGGTTTAACGCCACCCCTATAACCCCAGTCACTCAACTTATAAGCAAATATCATCATACTCCTTTGGTTATCTGTATGCTCGTACATGGGTTTTGAGAATGAGGAGTCACATGATCAAACTCAGCCAGATCCTTCTGCTTGCAAGGATTGTTAGGATGCACCTCACCCTCCATTACCAAATAGTCTTGAATATTGATCTTCGTAGTTAGTCTTAAAAAAGTTAAGGTGAATCTCTTAACTTCTCATGTTTTCAAAATTGATTTGGAGATTGTAGTCCCTTTGCCTTTCCTTAAAAATTCTATATTAATCTTTTGAATGCCTATAAAGAATTCTTACTGAGACTATGATGGAACTGCAATAAGCTTGTATATAAAATTGGGAGGGGTTTGAACTCATTGTGTTGAGTGTAATCCTGTGACATCAATACCTCCAGATTTTCTTTAAGTCCACTCATGAGCACTGTGTATTTGTCAATATATGAACTACATTATTAGTTTATTGAAATCTATCAAAATATTTTGATTGATAGTAAATAGCATTGTGTTTTTAATCCATGTGATTTTGTCAGTGAGTAGAAAAAAATGACTTTTATGTGGTTATCTTTTAATCTACAAATTTTATTTATTAGTTCTAGATTTGGAAATTCTCTTGGAATTTTCATATGTCATATACAAATAAAAAGTTTTTGTCTCTATGTTTATTTGAATTTCCCCTTTTCCCCCTCCTTTAACTTACTGCATTGCCTAGATTACATAACATTAAAATGCATAAGTTATGAGCATAGGTATTCTTGCCATGTTATGATACTTTGCTTCAATCTTCAAATGTAATTCAGACATTCAAATAAGGGAAGTAAGTTATGTTTATATGTATTTTGCTTAGGATATATGTATATATACTAATATATGTATATATCCTAATGTGTCATGTCCTTTACTCAATTGTTTTCTTTTGTTTGGAGTGCTTCCTTTTGTCATTCTATGACAAACTATTTTATCTTCTTTTATTAAGAATGTCTTACTTTTTTCTCTTCATTTCTGAAGAATGATTTTATTTGACAGAGGGGTTTGTGAACATTGCCTTTTTAATGTTCAAAGAAGAAAAGTTCCCTCAGGTGCATAAACTGCTTTTTGGAGTCCTTCCTTATGGTGGGCTACCAGGATACCTTGCTCAGTCTTGATCCCAGAGCAGGGAAGGGAGAGGCTTGGTCCTGCCTCAATTTGGTATGCCAGACTTTGCTAACTCCCCAAGGGAGGCCTTACCCCCTCTGAGAAATGGGTGGGGTGGAGATGGGAAGATGAGTTGGGAGGCAGGAAAATGGGATGGAGGAAGAACTGGAGTAGGTATGTAAAATGAAAAAAAAATTAAATTAAAAAATATGAGGTAGGAAAAATACCTCAGGTTTCTTCTGATGCCTTTGGAGTCAGTTGAGCAATCCCAATCATTTATCCTGCTAGCTAAAGTGTCCCCTTTTCTTGTTGCTTTCAAGACATTTTCTTTTCTGTATCATTTCCAGCATCTTCATTGCTACAATGGTAAATTTTCTTAAGTCTATCCTATTTGGGATTCACTCAGATTTCTAAATCTACAAATTTGTCTTTTTGACAGACTAGGGAGAATTTTTAGGCATCATTTCATGCTGAACTTTCATTCCTTTATGTCCATCTATGGTATTGTAAAGATATAAATACAAACTGTCTTTTCATCCCATGGATCTGTGTTACTGGGTTCTGACTTTTGTTTTGTTTTGTTTCCAATCTTACGTTTCTTTAGTTAAGACTAAGTCTTTGCTACCGTTCTGTATTTGAGTTCACAGATTCTCTCATGTGTCTTTTTTATTTTTTAATTTTTATTTTAAAATATGCTTTCAATTGAAACTAAGTTGTTCACTTACCTGTGATACCAATAACCATGATAATTCCAAGCATGGCAGATATATGGAGAGGTGCAATGAGTGGGATTCAGGTGTCGATGGCAACAAATAGTTGTCTAACTTGACTTAAGGCCTACTCAACAGGAAACAAACTTACTCAAGTATGCAGGCTTAGATACTTAGTAAGAGTAACTTACTCTTACTATGCAGACAAAGCTGGCTTTGACATCTCAGAGATCTGCCTGCCCCTACTTTCTGAATGTTGAGATCAAAGTTATGAACCACCATGCCTAGCAAAAATATCAACTTTTAAGTATTATCTTATGAGACCCTATACCTTATTTAAACTTTTCTCTCAGGCCAACTTTTCCCTTCTCCTTTCTGGTATGAAAAGTTGGGGAAGCTTCACCTATTTTACCATTATACTTAAGTGTGGGTTTATGCTGTGGGACAATGGTTTTACTCTGCAAAGATGTGTTTCTTGTACTTGTTTAATAAAATGCCAATTGGCCAGTAGCCAGGCAGGAAGTATAGGTGGGGCAACCGGGCAGTTATTAGAGGCAGGGCTAGGAGAACAGGAGAATTCTGGGAAGAGGAAAGATTCAGTCTGCAGTCATTACCCAGCTGCAGAGGAAGCAAGATGAGAATGCCTCACGGATAAATGTACCAAGCCACATAGCTAACATGGACAAGAATAGTGGTCTAATATAAAATATAAGAATTAATTAATAAGAATCCTGAGCTAATAGGCTAACCAGTTCATAATTAATGTAGGCCTCTTGTGTTTCTTTGGGACTGAAAGGCTGCAAACCAGGCAGGACAGAAACCTCTGTCAACAGATTTACAACCAACATCTGAGTAGATATTCAAGGGAGAAGTTCTTTCTTTTAGGAAAAGCAATCCAACTCCTTCATCTCACCCCTCCACACACACTTGTGATCTTTACTGACAGCACAGTGGACATGACCTCATAACATAGGTGATAACAAAAATTTCTCTCTTCAGTAGTCATCTTCTAACACCATCCCAGTGAGGGTATTCACCTGGAACACTAGTTTTCTTTTCTATTGATGTGATAAAAATGGTCTGATGAAAGCAACTTTAGGGAGAAAGGGTTTATTTTGGTTTATTAAAAATTCCAAAGGAAAATAGTCCGTTGGTGTAGAAGACATGTCAACCCCCAAGAAAGGCATGGCACCAAAAGATTAGCTGATCATGTTGTATTTGTACTCAGGAAGCAGAGACCACAGAAGAAGCAGGGATAAAACATAAATCTCAGAACTAGGTCACAGTAGTTCATTTCCTCCAGCCAGAATCTACCTTCAAAAGGTTCTACGGCCTGCCAGCACCTGGGGACCAAGTATTCAAACAGATGAGCCTATTGGGGATATTTTACATTTAAACCACAATAACTGGTTGCTGCCAGAGGGGCATATCTTGAGGATCTACATGTAGTCTTTACTGACATCATGGTAATCTCATCACAACAAGCCATGGGACAGTAAAATCCTGATGCTTCCTTGGTCTTTTCTTGCTTTATCCTCGTGAAAGTACTGGGCACTTTATTGCTACTTGCTTTGCTTGAATGTCTAGGCTAGATTTACCTCTTAACTTTTTCTGGCTTGAGGGAAAGTTGACTATAGTTTTGTCCTGTGTTATCTAAGTAGAGAAGTAATGATCTAAAAGTTTTCTTTCTTGAGAACTTGTCACCCCCAGTGTGCTTTTGATAAAGAGAGCAGATACTGTTTTCCTGCCGTTACTTTTCTTTATGGATATCCTCTGACACTTGGTGGATGACGGCCCTTTAGCTCTGAGAATAAAATGAGAAAGAAAATGGAACTACAGACAACAAACCATTATGCCATGCTACAGTTCTGAGGTCCCTCAAGTCTACTGTCTTCTACTGCAGACTGCAGCCCCTTTCCATTTGTTGTGCATATTATGTCTTGAGTTTTACTTCTCCCTGGGAGGAGTAATAAAGAAAATGCAGAGTTTCTTCATCCTAGAGGAACATTCCTATGCCTTCTAATTTTTCATAATCTATGTATTAAAAGTTATATTATATTTGTGTATATGTTTTTCTTAGGCAATATGCATTCTAAAAATGCTTCTATCAACATTTCATCCTGTGTGTTTTAAAAATAATAATTGGGACAAAGTCAAGGAAGTTTCTATAAGAACAATTTAAAGAGCATTTAGGATAATGTCATGGAATCTTTTTAGATAGATAAAAGGATGGTTGATTTGAAAACCTTCCTTGTAGTTTATGATGCATTCTCATTCTTTAATCTGAGGTTACTGGCCTGTTGGATGAATCATACAATGAAAGAAGTAAGTTCATAAACCGCATAACCACCTAAATATTCTAGATTGATGCTTTACAAAAAAAAAAAATAAAAGCAGAGTCAGTTTGAGAGAGAAATACTAAAGGAAGAAGGAGGAAAATGGGATGAATCTGATGCTCAGAGTGCATAAAGCAGGAAGGGGGCAGATAAAGACCAGAAGAGAGAAATGAAAAGTCAAGGGATGGTGTAGGAGGGTCCTCTGTATTTCTGTTGGTTTCATTGGTTGAATAAAGAGACTGCCTTGGCTTTTTGATAGGGCAGCCCTTAGGTGGGCAGAGTAGACAGAACAGAATTCTGGAAAGAAAGGAAGTGTGGCAGATGCCATGTTTCTCCAGCCCAATATGGACTTTGGTTAGAATCTTCCTGGTAAGCCACAACCACGTGGTGATACACAGATTACTAGATATGGGTTAAACTAATATGTGTAAGAGGTTAAAACTAATGGGCCAGGCAGTAATTTAATTAATACAAGTTCAATGTGGTTATTTCGGGTATAAGCTAGTCATGCTGCCAGGAGCAGGGTGCTGGGAACACAGCCCGCACCTCTTACTACAAAGGGATATCCAGAACAGGAGTCCTCAAATGCCAGGAAACACATGTAGGGGGATGCCCTGTAGTGTGAGAAGCTGGCATATTTAAGAAAGAGTAAGAGCTCAGCAAGGCTGGAACATAAAAAAGAAGGACGTGTTAGAGATGGTAGAAGTGGGAAAGAAGGGTTGTTAAGAGGTATAGAACAAACTATGCCATGGCAGATGGGATAATTCTGAATTTCAGATTTTTTCTGGAGACACATGTTAAGAATTGCTTTACATTTTGACAGTTCTATCCCATCTGCCACATATCAGGAGGAAATCCGTGATATAAATGCTAAGACATATCGAGGCAAAGGATGAATACTTCTCTGTTTCAGTTAGAAACTTCAAGCAGTTATAAAGGGGAAAGAGCCTTAAATATCATCCTAGTGATGTGCACTTGTAATCCCTGCGTTCCTCATCCTAGTGATGTGTATTTATAATCCCAGCATTCCTCATCCTGGTGATGTGCACTTGTAATCCCAGCATTCCTCATCCTAGTGATGTGCACTTGTAATCCCAGCATTCCTCATCCCAGTGATGTGAACTTGTAATCTCAGCATTCCTCATCC
>JAQHUG010000036.1:2192102-2209702 GCA_028555095.1 Dicrostonyx torquatus
CAGGGTTTCTCTATAGCTTTGGAGCCTGTCCTTGAACTAGCTCTTGTAAACCAGGCTGGTCTCGAACTCACAAAGATCCGCCTGCCTCTGCCTCCCGAGTGCTGGGATTAAAGGCGTGCGCCACCACCGCCCGGCTTGCAACGTGTCTCTTGAACAGCAGTGGAAGATAATAAAAAGCATAATCTCGGGAAGAGTAAATGCCAGCCCAAGGGGCTTTCCCCTCTTAGTTCCTCCTCTGCACAGCCAGGGCTCTGGTCATGTGGGACTCCATGGATGAATATGCTGGCTGTATGTCATACTTGTCTGCTCAGGGTTTGGAGGAAGGTCAACTGTCTGTTGCTGTTTGCCATGGTCACAGGCTTCCTCAGGTGTCACTCATTTGGATTTCGGTTTTGAGTAGGTACAATGTGGCTGAGCAGAGGCATGCTGGTGACTCGGCTGATGCTGAAGGAGAGGCTCTAAGGTGATGGTTTGTTCAGTTTTGTGTTAGTATGATGAAACACCTGGTATCATTCATGTATAAAAGGTTTGTATTAGCTCCTGGTCTTGGAGGTTCCAAACTACAATCAAATGATTCCATTGCTTTAAACCTACAATGAGAAACACACTATTGTAGGAGTTCATGGTGGAGCAAATCCATTTACCTCATGAATCAGAAAACAAAAAGGAACCAAGTTACCGCAATCTTTATTGAAGATACACAATCAGTGACCTAAGAGCTTCCTACTAGAGCCTACCACTGAAACATTCCACCACCACTGGGCAGTGCACTCCTGATGACCAAACATTTAACACATGATCATTTTAGTGAGGTTCTACTAGTTATGCCTGTGGCTGCAATTAAAATGCAATAGGCAAAAGTGTCTGATGGAAGAATGTTTATTCTGGCTTACAGCTCCAGAGCAAAAGTCCATTATGGCAGAGGAGTCATGGTAGCAATTGCCCTAGCAGAAAACTGATAGATCGTATATTCAGTCACAGGCAGGAAGCACAGAAAAGTTAAGTAGAAGTGGGGCAAAGTTATAAAGTCCAAAGCTTGCCTCCAGTGTCATACTGACCCCAGCAAAGCTGCATAGTCTAAAAGTTTCACAGATTCCCCAAATAACATTACCAACTGTGAAGCAAGTGTACGGATACAGGAGCCTGTGGGAGACATTTCTCATCCAAACCACCATGTTCAGATCACGATAGGTGAGAAATGAAGGACAGAATGTGCAGTGGGGAATGGATATTGCCAAATTACACCTCTGCACAACTGGTTGTTATAATCAATGCTGGAGTAAAAGATGGGATCAAAAGGATATGAGGTTAAATAAAACTTGTGTCAGCATATAAAGCAAAAATAAGTGGACGTAGCTGAAATGTATTATAATTGGTGAAAGCTTGAGGAAAAAATACAGAGAGAGAAAACTTAAAAATGGAGAAATAATATATTGTGCAAAAAGCATGTACAATTCTGTAATCAATGAATAAACACAAAGTTTAAGATTAATCACAAATAATATTAAATGATAAATATTGATAAATTATAATTAAAATTTATTAGGATAAATGGGTCACTCATATGTATGGTTTAATAAGAGAAATCTGAAGTTAGTATCTTGAGCAAACTACAAAAGGCATGATGAAAATATGATCTTGCCTTCATGGGACTTACACGAGGAAGGCAACTCTAACAGTCAGGGCACTAATCGAGGGTAAATTTTGGGATAACAATTCTTTTGCCACAAAGTCCATAGATTAATCTGGGGGCATCATAGAAGAATTGGCCTGGGAACATGGTTCAGTTGCACTTTTCTTGCAATGACATCACTGGAGTTACCAGAGCCTGTCTTTAAAAGAAAGAAAAAGAAGAAGAAGAAAACTAGGTATGGTGGTTCCCACTTGTAATCCTAGAGCTGGGGAGAGGAGGAGAGGCAGATCCTAGTCCCTGGTGACCAGCCAAGATAGCCTATTTCTTAGATTTCATACTAATGAGAGACTCTGTCTCAAAAAGTTAATCGTAAATGGTTTCTGTGTGCCATATGTGGTCTCCGCATATACATATGTGCACATGTACCCCCACGTCCATAAGTGCATGCACACACACATGCACGTGCACATGTGTGCATACGCACGCACACACACACACACACACACACACACACACACACACTTAATGCTAACTTTACACCTTTTTTTGACAAAGGAAGAAGACTGGCCCAAGAAGCAGGGCCACTAACCTAGAAAGATCAGGCAGATTTGGGCCAACTTTTTGAAAAGAGCTACAGGACTGTCAGTAGTGAAATGTGAGTGAGACATGTTGAAAGATGCAGGAAAGCCAGGGCGCCCATTCATGCAGAAGGTTCAGATTACAGCAGATAGTCAGGAACTGCTTAGCCAGAGGAACAGAAATACCATGCGTCACTCTGCTCTTTAGAGCAAAAAGGCCTTTATTTATGTACAGTCTACACTTCACAAACCAAACGGTACTGTGTGTGTGAACCAAGGACCTTGAAGAAGCTAGATAAACTGCTGCAGAGGTACATCCTTGGCTGATGCTAAAATACACTTGGCAAACAGATAGGATCAATGTTTTAGTTAGTAAAATTACCTTAGCACACGATGATCAACACAAATCCCAGGGAAGGAGGGGCCTCCTCAAAACTGTAGTCTCATGGCACATAGTGGGACATGGTATCAGACTTGTAAAATGGCAACCGGTGCCTTTATGAAGGCAGTAATAAGAAGAAAAAAGAGCACAGCAGGACTTCACCTCTGCTCTCTCCTTCCTTTGTTCTGTAGAGCAGGCCTTGCTTGGTTTGCTTCATATGTGTTTCGTATGTCATCATCTTTGCTATGCATCTATTAGTAGAATAAACATGCTCCTCATGCTTTTCTCTTTGTCACTCTGGGTGTTTCTTTCCTGCCTTAAAATTGTTAGAGAGACAAGTAAATATGACATACAAGTCTGAAAGAGGCAATGTTGACTACTTTTTCAAAAAGTTAGCAATGAGTGAAGAGTCAAGGTATTTGCTTCCTATCACCTGTAGTTTACAAGAGCAAACATGACACTCCAGAAATGTGGGAAACATATGCTCTGCTGAATTTGAGGTCATCGCCT
The DNA here is from genome assembly GCA_028555095.1 of Dicrostonyx torquatus. NCBI lineage: Eukaryota > Metazoa > Chordata > Mammalia > Rodentia > Cricetidae > Dicrostonyx > Dicrostonyx torquatus. The sequence goes on from JAQHUG010000036.1 coordinate 2,195,206, forward strand.
CACCTGTTAGAACATGACTTCTTAGTCCCAAGTTCCAAAACTTTAGAGGCCTGTGAAATACTTGGAGAGGTTCCAAAGAGGAGCAATGAAAGTGATAAAAGATTTGAAGGCTGGTACCTTTGAGAAAAGACTAAAAGTACAAGAATTATTTCTCCTTTAAATGAGAAGTCAGAGGTAATTTAACAGTCTTCAAGTCTATGGAAGCTTTTATGGGCAGAGCAATGGTGTCCTGATCCAGGGAAGAATGACAAGCAAGTCCTGGGAAAAGCAAAAACAAACAAACAAAAATACATGTGTGTTTGGGGAGGTGAGTTTTGTTATTAAATATTTCCCCATAAAATCCCATTCTAAAAAAAAAATAGATATTATCTAGCATGAGGTGTCATGTTCTGTCTTCATAAACACTGGGGTAAGATAAATGACTTCTAAGAATCTCTAAAGTCAGTAAGTTTTTTTCTTTCTTGGATTTTCTAAAAGGTCTTGCATTTGAGAGGACTCTGAGGGCAAATAAATTCTTGCCTAAGATTTTATTCTTACACTTTACTGAAACAGTAGCATGTCCTGATCACACTGGTGAAGTCTGCAAACCAGCATGCCACAGGCTTCTGCTGCATTAATCGGCTTAGAAATCCTCTCAAGCATATGACTTCCAGAAACATTCATGCTCTTATATTCCTTAGGTCATCACTACTGCCCTTATCTCCCCACACTCGGATAAGATATTGTACTGAACTCTCTCAGCCCTTTCTTCCCAAACCTGAGGAGGATAAATATATAGAATAATATAATAGTTCTGTTAAAACATTCTTCCCTTTCAGGAGAAAAATATATGTATAGCAACACCTGCATATCTTTGGAAGTGTACTAAGTTATAATTTTATGACTGACAACAGCATAGCATTCCATTTACAATCTCTTTAGAAAGGTGGATGATAACAGAAGCCAGGACAATACAATAAAATACGATGCCTGCAATAAAACATCAGACTTCACTCTCCTGAAATGGGTTCATGCAGATCACTTTATCTCTGTTTACGGGGAATTTTAAGATAGTCACAAAACAGAACTGCCAAGCATGAAAGAATAATTCCTTTAACAGCTGTTCGCTAAGGTCAAAAGCACAGACACTATTGAAGGTTACAAAAGTCTGGTTAGGACTCCTGGCAGTTCACTCGCAGTGCCACAGACACTTCGTGATCACCTGCTTGTAACCCACCCTGATGCTAGCATGCTTACCCTTTGTTATAAGATTTTAGAAGTTCGAGATCAATTCTGTCATCTGACTTTCCATCTTGTGCCATCCTGACTGAGGAGGCAGAGTTAATAAATAAAAGCATAGATGTCTCTGATGCTTAGTTCAAAACAGAAACAAGCACGGATCAATAGGGACAATCTGACACCAATATCCCAGTTTCTGCGCAAACATCAGCACTAGGAAGGCTGCTGTATGCAGCTCTGAAAGCCTGCTTTCCGCATACGCTATTGACAAAAAGCTAGGCATAATAAGAAACTAAATGAAGCTGAATAAGTAAGCTGTTCTGGCCGCTAAAAATCAAAACTGTATTTGGTGGAAAATAGCCAAAAGGTGCGAGAAAAAAAAAGGCATAGATCAAAAGGTTATCATCTGAAACACAGCTATTCTTGTGGCTTACAGCTCTGAATTGAAATATAAAAGTCAATCCAATGCCAGATTTATTCTTTCTTATATCTGGACGTAGAGAGCTTTGTCTGTTTATTTCTCATCAACATTCTCTCCAGTAAAGCACAAGTTTTCTGAAGACTGGCAATTGGGTAATAGATTCACATGTAAGTCATCTCATGAAATGTCTGCTGCCAATGTTCCTTCTGCCCTTTGTAGTCCTGTTTAAGAACATAGAGTGGCTCAGATAACACGAAGCAGTACAGAGCACACAGGGACCACGAACAACGTCTTTCAAGATGATTCCTTTGGTTTATTCAATATTAAGCTCAGAACAGCTTTCGTTTCATATTCTGTGTTTGTTCTGTTTAGCATGGCCTCAACAGCTCTATTGGAGTACCTTTGTTTTTAGAAGAGACTAAAGATGCTTGGATAGTGTAGGAGGGTTCTTCTGTATTGTGTGTTACTTTCGTTGGTTAATAAAGAAGCTGCCCTGGCTTATAGACTAGGACACAGCCCTTAGGTGGGCGGAGTAGACAGAACAGAAGTTCTGGGAAGAAAACAAGTGTGCCAGACACCATGATGCTCCAGCCCAAGATGGACATTGATTAGAGTCATGCTGGTAAGCCACAGTCAAGTGGCAATACATATTATCAGCAATGGGTTAGTTTAAGATGGGAGAGTTAGCCAAGAGGAGGCTAGAGATAATGGGCCAGTCAATATTTAAATGAATACAATTTTTGTGTGGTTATTTAAGGTATAAGTTAGCTGGGACCAAAAGCAGGCTGGTGGCCCTGGGCAGAAAGAAACAAAAGGGCCCGTGCTCCTCTTCAGTTCTGGGAACACAGCTGCACCCTCTTACAACACTTGGAGTGTGGAAACACCTGTACATATGTTCAAATGGGGCAATGGGCTCAGCTCATTGAAGGTCCCACTGGCAATGATCACCATTGTCTTCTACAGAATGCAGACTTTTGGTAAAATAAAGACAAGGACTGACTGGAAGCCTGTCATTAAAATTTTGATATGGGACTTGTCTCTAAATTCAATAGAAGCAAATATGAACTATTATTTGGCTATATATCATATAATAAAAGTCACCCTCACATAATTGTAGGAGATTTGAAACAATTTTGCATTTGACAATTTCTCCATTCTAAGAAGCTGACAGTTTCGTCACTATACCCATTTTAAGAAGGGGATATTCAAGATTCTGTAATTAATACACTTTACCCAAAGACTAATACTGCCCAAATACCCTAATACTGCCCAAAGACATGGCAGTATTAGGGCAAAAATCTAAGTAATCTGTGTTGAGCTCATGAATCTTGCCTACTCATCTACTACTACTAAATATGCAATAAGATACAATTATAAGCCCTTAATGTTCCAGAGATGCATTAGCAAAGGAAAGTTTTTTCTCTACTGAAACACAGCAATGAATAAAATTTGGTTTTTTAGGAAAATCCTCAACAACCCAATTAAAGACAAGAATAGCATGTTAGTTATATTTCTAGCTGTAGCTAGCCAGATTTTCTGAATTATAGCACATTTAAGTGTTGAGTGTCTATCTCGAGACACACGGATGCTTCTCCATCAATTCAGAGGTTCAAATTCTCTCCCTGAGCTCACTTAGCTCTGATAGGAGAGTGAGGAGTTTTGACTTTCCTCGGTTTCCCTTGGATGCTCCATCTTGATGTATTCTCCATTACCCTATTTATTTTTCTCTGTAAGTAACTTTCCGTAGATGAGATTTATACCCAACTGAGTGTGATTCAGCAATGACCCTGAATCTCATGCTTTGAGTTCTGGGTTCCCACATTGCGGTGCCATTTTGAAGTCACAGAAGTTAGGAGGTGGAGTCTGGGACAAGAGAATAGGTGACTAGGGTAGAACTTGGAGGAATGCACCTACCCCTAATTCTCGCTGTTCCTGCTTCCTGGGTTCCTGTGACACAAAGAGCTCTGCCTCGTGTTCCTGCTCTCATAGATCAATCCAATTTCATGACTATACCCATTTTTCTTTTTTAAGTATTTTTTTAGGTTTTGAGATTAGAATGTAATTGCTTCATTCCCTCCTTCCTTTGCAATCTTTTCAAACTCTTCCATGCACTTCCCAACATTAGCCGTTTTCTTTCAAATTTATGATCTTTTGTTTTTATATATATTATCTGTAACACACACATGTATGTATGTTCTCAGGGCTTACCATTTGGTATTAGGTAACCAATAATAGTGTTCTTCCCTGGGGAAGACTATTTCTCCTGATCTCACCATTTCTTAGTTGACTGTAGTTCTTTTTGTAGGACTAAAGCCTTCTGAGCTTCCACCTACCCCCATACATGTAAGCAGGTCTATCGCTGTCATGCTTAGGCAGTAATGTTGACAACAATTCATGGGTGTAGCTTCTGACATGACAAATGTCATACCTTTGGACATAACAGTCTCAAAGCTCTTAGGAGCAGTAAGGCCCAATACCCTTTTCTCCCTTTGGTAGTTTATGTCAGCTATTTTCAAAAAGCAAGACGAAAAGCAATCAATACACTAACTTTTAACCAGAATTCCCTACCATTTTTTCTTTACTTTTATTTCTGAAACACACACTTATTTAAACTTAAAAGTATTTTCTAGTCCTCCATCCTTGTAAGAGGTTTCACTTTATTTACATTTCAATTAAACTCCCAAGAATCCACCCAACATATAACAGGAGCATGGGGAGCATCCTGCAATGTCCTCATATTCCTGCTTGTTCCACACCCTCTCATTTCCTCCTGCTCCCATTTTATACTCCAAGGAATACTTGAGGGCCTCCCAATTAGCAAACTGCCCTCTCAGTACTGACTTCACTAGTGCTTACTTCCCCTTCCTCTTTCACTCATGGTACACAGTAGTTTGTGGCATTTCCTAAAACTCTGGACATAACCAACTTGAGCGACAGCCTACGGAACAGCACTAATGTCACAAACTCTCTTCATCAGTTCTTTAGATTAACCAAGATCCTCCAACCGGATTGAAAACAAATGTATTGCCTTGTTATTCCGAAGTCAGGAGCTGAAGTATTTGAAGGGCTGTGCCCCACTGAGACTCTTTCTTTGTCTCTCTCTGGCCTCTGGTGTTGGGACTCAATCATTGGTCTTCCTTAGTTTGTAGAATTGACATTTAATCTCTGGTCCTGTTGTCACATCACATTCTCCCTATGTGACTCTGTTTTCATAGGGAATTCTTCTTGTGCTTAAATATCTTTCTTATTGGTACTCTGCTGGCTATGGGAAGTTAATCCTAGACACTAACACAGCCATAAAACCCCTCACCTATAATCTGCTCTGCCTGCAAGATGTGTTGGAGCAATGGTGAATGGTGGCACAGAACTTGTGGGGGTGACCACCTAATGTTTTGTTGAGGCCTGCTCAGCTGAGAGAGAGTCAATGCCCTACACTTCCTGGTGGCTAGAAACCAGAGACTCAATAATCCAGAGACCTAGGATAGAACCAAATACAAGAGGCAAAAAAAAAAGAACTGGTTGCTAATGATATTCTGTATACTCATAGATCAGTGCCTTGTCCAGTTGTCTTTGGAGAGGCTTCTTCTGGCAGCAGATGGGAAATGATGTAGAGACCCTACAGCCAGATAGTATGCAGAGAGGGAAAGTCTAAATTGGAGGTCTCCTTCAGGTCCCTAAACTCAGATTTCAGGGAACTCAGAAGAGGGAGAGAAAAGACTGTAGGACTCAGAAGGAATGAATGAGAACATGGCCCACTGAATTAGGGCTTGCATGGTTTCACAGAGATTGAAATGGCATGCACAGACTTGAAAAGGTCTTGTACCAGGTCCTCTATTTATAAGTTAGGGCTGTTAGCTTGGTGTTTTCATTGAAATCCTAACAGTGGGAGTGGGTGTGTCTCTGACTACTTCGCCTGCCCTCAGGAATCTTTTCCTCCTATTAGATTGCCTTCTCAAACCTCCATCTATGATGACCTTTCTGTTGTCTTATTGCATTTTGTTTTGACCTGTTTGGTTTTGTCCCCTGGAGACCTGTTCTTTTTTTGAAGAGGAAATGGAGGGGAAATCAATCTGGGGGAAAGAATATATGGGGGAGGATTGGGAGGAATGGAGGGTGGAGAAACTGTCAAGATGCATTGTATGAGAGAAGAATCAATTTTCAATAAAATGAAAAAAACCTCTTTTTCCTTTTAAGAATGCCAGTTAAGGTTAGATCAAGAAACCAACCTCGATTTGCCAGTATTTTATTATTTTTGCATCAGTGTTCATGAGGGTAATTGGCCTGTAATCTTTTCCTTAGTTGCATCTTTGTGTGGTTTGGGTATCAAGGTAACTGTCACCTCATGAAAAGACTTTGGCAGTGTCCCTTCTGTTTCTATTGTGTAGAACAATTTGAGGAACATTGATATTAGCTCCTCTTTGAAATTCTGGTAGAATTCTATACTGAAATCATCTGGTCCTGGGCCCTGGGCGTTTTTTGTTGTTGTTGTTTTGGCTTTTTTTTTGGGGGGGGACTATTTCTATTTCTTAGGGTTTATAGATCTATTTAAATTGTTTTACTGTTCTTTATTTAATTTTGGTATGTGATACCTATTCAGAAAATTGTCCATTTCCTCTAAATTTTCCAATTATGCGGAGTGGGGCCCCTGACAGTGGGACCAGAATTTATCCCTAGTGCTTGAACTGGCGTCTAGGAGCACATTCTTTTTGTACCGAGCAAGGGATATCTTGCTCAGCCAAGACATAGCGGGGAAGGCCTTGGTCTTGCCAAAGTGAAGTGTCAGACTTTGTTGACTCCCCTTACCCTTTCTGAGGTGTGGGTGGGTAGGTGGGGTGGGAGGAAGAGAGGGGAAGCAGGATGAGGGAGGGATTGAAAATGGGGATAACGATGTAAAATGAGAAAAGATTGTATTATAAAAAAAACCTTAATAAAAAGTTTTTTTCTCCTTTTATTTTTTTTCATTCAAAATTTTTACACTTTCTCCCCTTATTCCAATCCCCCCCGTTCCCCCATTACCTTTCCTGGACTCTCTGAATAAAAAAATTTTTAAAAAGAATTCAACCTCTTCCAACATGGCTTCCTCTTAACTTCCCTAAATACAGTCTCTTCACTATAGGCCATATTCTCAAGTACCATAAGCTAAGGCACAGTAGTTCTCAACCTTCATAACGTGGTGACCTTTTAATATGGTGCTTATTATAGGGACCCCAGCCATAAAATTGTTTTCATTTATAACTACAGTTTTACCATTTATGAATCTTAATGTAAACTGTTGTGTTTGCTGAGGGTCCTATGTGACTTCAAAAGGGGTTCCTACCCACACAGGTTGAGAACTTGTGCTCTAGCATGTAAGTAGGATAAATGGCAACCTATAAATTGGCACAGAGATTTCTCCCTCTCTATCACTACTGTGGTGCGGTCACACCATTCTTGAGGCTGACCCCCACCCTCTCACTGTCTAAGGGTTGTGAAACCTGGTGTTGGCCTTCGCTGACTCTCAGTGTGTTCACATTGGGCTGTTTCATTCACAGAGCAAGTCTCTGTATTGTATATTCTCATTCCTGCTGTCTGAAAGACTATTAGATCCATTTAATATTTTAATTCTATTCTATGCTTTGTATAATTTTAATGAACAGGATTTTTTGAGTGGAATTGTTCTTCCTTATTTCTTCCTTTTTTTCCTTTGTATGTTTGTTCTGTTTTTTTATTGAGATAGGCTGTCTCTGGGTAGCCTTGACTGTCCTTGGCTGTACCCTGTAGACCTGGCTAGACATGAGGTCACAGAGACCTGCCTGCCTCTGCTTCCGGAGTGCTAGAATTAAAGGTGTGCACCACCTGGCTTTAAGTGGCATTCTTTTTAATCTCTAGATATGATAACCTTATCTGGTACTTCAGGTATTATCAATTGATTATCTATTATGATCAATAATGATTGAATAAATTTTAATTTCCGTTCTCTCTAATTCCTTCATAGTACTTGCCATTTTAGAGTAACTGTTACATCTCTTTGGCTAGTCTTCAATTTTTAAAATTACATTTATTTTAGATTTGCATGTAAAATAAGGACAACTTTCATAAATTTTCTTCTACCATGTGGATCATTGGGATCAAATTTAGTTTATCAAGCTTGGTTGCAAGAGTTTTTGCCTATGAGTAATCCTGATTGCCTTCTTTACTGCTCTTTCTGTCCTTATACGTACCTAAACCTCTCTTATTGTTTTATTAACCTTAGTGAAGTAGTCTGAGTGTAGCTGGTGACAGGTAAGATATTCAGCGTATTCATCCCATGCCTGTATTCTCTGTCTTCACCGCTTAACTTTGGCAAATTATATATACACCAATTGGGCCTACAGCTTTAACCATCTGTTTCATAATTATAAGTCCTATATTTTAGATTTAGTCTTAAATTTAAATGTCTTCCCAAATAACTTTCAGTCATTATATAGAAGTTTCTTCATTTTTAACACGTTTTGTGATTATTCTAGACATTTTATGAAATTATTATTATTACTTCCTTATATTTTTGGTTGTGAACCTAGCCTTTAATGGCTGATTCATCTCTCCAGCCCTATTACTAGTTTCTGTATTGACATCTCTGCTTTCTTGTGTTCCTCCTGAGGGACACTAATTATGCATATTTTGAACTCCTGATCTGTGTTTTCTGTCTTTTATTTCTGTCGTCACTTTTAACTCTTGGTTCATTCACATTTCATCAAATCTTGAGTCCATGCCCCATGCTGTGGTTTCAGCTTTGAATATTCTCCTCCTATTGATCTTAATGTGATCTTCATTCCTGAATGGTTTAGTTCTCGTCTACTTTTCTCTCGTGTCAACTCATGTGCCTTGTTCTACTTCTCCTTGTTTTCTACTTTGAGCTCCAAACTCCTGGAGTTTGGGATTAACATTAGGAATTTTAAAATATTTATGTCACATCATTTAATCATATGCTCCATGGCAAATACTTGCAATGAGGGTTCCTTCCTGGCTCCCCATTCCTTTTTATCTTTTTACCCTGGTGGTATCTTTTTATAGATTTTGTATTATGCTTTTCCATATTGTTTGAATCAGAAGAGTCCTTCCAGGCTAAATAGTCTGTGATAGGGTTTGCAAGTGATCAGAGCTGTTTCGGACATTCAGGAGATTTCTCTTAATGGTGTGTGTGTGTGTGTGTGTGTGTGTATGTGTGTCTATGTCTGTGTCTGTGTGTGTCTGTATGTCTGTGTGTGTCAGTGTGTGACTCTTCATGTGACTCTGTGTGAGAGAGACTGTGTGCATGTGTAACTCTGTGTGTGTGTGTGTGTGTGTGTGTGTGTAAAAGTTGTTTTGTTTTTCCCTTCATCAGTCAAGATAGTCATCATCTATCATGGGCAGTTCCAAGACTCTTCTCTTTGTCATCTGACCTGCTTCACCAACAGCTGCCCCAAAACAATATTTTGCAGTCCTTCAAACAGATCTACCTCCCCACTTTTCCTTGATACCTGATGGTGTCTTGAGAAGGAACTCTGACCTCAATTCCTGTTTTTCATTACAACAAAAAGTCATTTTCTCCCACCTATGGAGGCTCTTTTATGAAAGAATTATGTCTTTTTCAGCATCAAAAGATCTGCATCCAATGGTCTGAATTCTGAGTGTATCCCTGCACTCAGGTTTGGCCTCCTCTTACCTGGCAACCTTTCCATACACAATGTGGCTCAGATTACAGAGGTCTCCTATGTCTCCTAATTGCAGCAAAGACCAAGAGTAACTTTTTTTTTCAGTGTCTTGATATACTTATTGCTTGGGAGCTATTAATGCCAAGGGAAAGAGGTAGCAAAGCACCATCATTTCTACGCCATTATTATATAAAATTCATCAGGAAACTTACTCATCTCTCATTTTGTGTACTAATGTTTCTTTATTTTTTTGCCTGTAAAGAAAAGCCACAGATGACAATACCATGAAATCACATTCAATGACGTCATCCATGGTCATGATCTCACATATAGAGGAGAGAGAGCAAAAACTTACTTTGCTTCTTAAACTCAATGATGTTGACTCCCAGACATCATGTTGCATAGTTATAAAGCAGATTTGACCTTATCAGTCCTACCCCCCCAAAATCCCACTGTATCTGGACTTTCATGTACTAAGAACTTCATCTTTACTTTCATGGATTAAAATGCAGTTTTTAGAAGATTCCCGAAGTTTGGACTCACAGATGTTTTGCTAGTGATCCTCTAATATATATTCTAGTTACCAACAGAAGCAGATCCAGATAAAGGAAAACTAAAATGGCAAACATTTGAACTACTTTTCTATTTGTCTGAATCTACAATAGACTTTGCTGAGGGAGAATCTGTCTTTATATAATATGCCCAGTACTAACCCCAGATATCCAACTAAACTAGAGGACTTGTCCATCTCCTTCTCATAAACCTATCTTTTTTTCTCTTTTTATTGAATACAGGGAAGTACACAGGTGGTGTCTACATCTAGTTAGCCTTAAATATGCAACAATCTCTAACACTCGTTTAAAAAAAGTCTAAAAATATATTGCCTTAAAATTAATTGGAACTAAAAAAAGGGACTAAAACATTCATTAAACATTGTATAATGATTTGCACTTTTGGACAAAGTCTACTGCAGAATAAACATTGATATGCTAAGGCATATGGAAAATTTGGGTTTCTGCATAGGACTTGTAGCACACCACACCATCTGCGTGCTATGTGCTACCATATAGTTTGTGAACCAGGCAAGGGACTGGAGATTGAAACACACAAAGACTCACAGACAGAGACACAGGTCATCCTTGATGCCAGAATGCCCCCTTTATTGTGTTCAGGGGCAGCTTCTATAGGGATCCTTAACTGATAGCCATGCCCCAGCCAAACCCACCAGAAACCATTCCCCTGCCATCAAGAACTCCTGAAGGTCTCATGCTCAGAGCAGCTGCAAGCATTACAAGAAATTCAGGATCTGGGGGGTTCACAGATCCCAACAAGACTCTCTTGGATTGACTCACAATCATCTCACTAAAGTCAGACCAGATGAAGCTGCACAGCAGACATTGTGATAGCAAAACTTTTATTCCTGGGAGTTCGAGGAAAAGCTCTGTAAATACACTTCCTCCTTGAGCATGTCCAGACTCTTCTGAAACTGGTACATGTGCTGCCTGCTTTGGGTGGGCAAGCATCAGCGAGCTTTTGAAAACCTCTTTGTTTGAGAGCAGAGAGACTAGTGCTGGGCACACTGCAATTGCTTAGGTAGTTGGCACGGAGTCTTAACTATTCTGATACATATAACAGATAACTCAGTAGTTGCATTGTTCTTCAGCTTGTGTCCGTTTGGTCTACTGCCTTTTAATTGCTTCTCCAGAAATCTTCTACCTTCTATGAGCATTGTTTTCTTTTTCAAAAAAAAAACCTTTTAATCTTAAAATTCTTAGTTAATTTTATGAGTATATTTGTGCATCATATGAATGCATGATCCCCCAAAACTGGAGTTAGGGACTGCTGTGAACCACCATGTGGGTGTTGGGAGTCAAATTCAGGTCCTCCACAAGGGCAGTAAGTTCTCTTAACTGCTAAGCCACTTCCCAAGTCCTAAAGCATTCTTCAAATGGCATTCAAGAAATTAGAATTTTTTTCTCAATAAATTGTGACTATGAACTCACAAACTGTAATGATAGATTTGAAGTCAGAAAAAAATCATGCTGAGTAAAATTAACATTTTAATCATGGGCAACAACTGAGATTTGAATAAATATTTATCCAAATAAGTCACTAAGGATCTTCATGGAGTACTTAAGTCATGAAATGAGGTCCTGCTCACACTACATTTTCTTGAGTCTAAGGAGAGCATGTTTTGGATCAAGCACAGGAGTCAATTTTGGATTTTTACATCTAGAAGAAAATACTAGATTGTAACACCATTGATTTAGTGTTGTGGTCTAGAAGTATCTTAGGTAACTTCTATATTTCATAGAGCCAAAAGTAATTGAGATTGGGGAAGTATAAGCAAGAAGCCATGGGCAAACAGAAGAGTCATTTATGGATGTTATTAAGTTTAATTTCTCTGTCTGAACAACACTAGGTGGTAATTCTTTTGATAATTATTTATTTCTGTTCATTACCAGATGTGAATACATTCCTAATTATAGAACATTATCGTTGCCAGTTGGAAGGAAGGAAACAAAAGAAAGTGGTCCTCAGTCTGGCACTCATACACTCATTCTCAACCTTGGTACTGTTCACATTTTGAGCTGTTTTGGAGGAGTCATTGTGTAGAATAAAAAATATTTTAGCAGTGTCCAAGGTTTGACTAACAGGATGCCAACAGCAGTCCTACTTCCCTCCTCTCTGTTTTGACAATTAAAATGAAATCCAGACTGTTCCTGTGTTTGAAAATTAAAAATTATCATTGCATGCTTTGTAGAGATGCAAATACTGAGTAGGACATGATATACACTCAATGTGAATAATGTGGACATCTGTGGTTTGGAAATGCAAAGTTTAATTCTGATGAGGAGACACTGAGGAGGAGTAGGAGGCTGACTGAGAACATTGAAGAGATGACTTGGGTTTGACAGGCCAAGAGGATGAATAAAAAAAGAGGACAGGCCTCAAAGGTGAAAGTGTTGTGAGAAAATTGTGATAAGAGAATAAAATAAGGGTGCAATGTGCAAACACTGTGGTGGAACGAGCCCTTGCTCATCAGTAACTAACGAAAGGTCGAAGGCATAGAAAAGTAACTTATGTTTTAACTTTCATTCATGGATAACGTGGACATCAAATACAGGTACATGGTTCAGAGAATGTACCTTCTGATTGAATTTTTGAGAAACTGAGATATTTTAAGTAATGGAAGGTAGGGGGGACTTTGTGGTGTGCCTTAAGTTGATGTACTGATTGAAAGGTACAGCTGACAGATCCTATTGATTCCCCATGCTTTATACCTTTCTCTGCAGGATCCAAGACTAACTGACCAGCTGAAAATTTGAAGTAAAGCACTAAAGCAAGAAGTGTCTGTATGTTATTGGACAGCTGAGATATTCAACCCAGAAAATGGAATGTTCCAGGCAATAGAACTGGACAAGAAGGTTGCCTTAGTTGTTCTGGATCTAGGTGTGATCACGCGGAGCAGGGTCTTTCCATGAACATCCAGCTTTGGATAAGAGATATGCTTTTTTTATTGATTTGTCATTGTCATGACATCAATCAGCATTTTGCCCAATATAAAACAGTCCGTTGAGTTCTCTTTTGATGCAGAAAAAAATATTTCTAAATGAAAGTAGGAGAACTTTTATAGCATGAGTTAACAAAGTCTTTTACTTCATTTCAAAATTAACCTCTTGAGCCAAAGTCCAGCAGTAGAGACAATAAATTTCCCTTTGCTTTGATTGGTCCCCAGTCTTCCTTGCCAAATTTACTTCCTATAGTTCACTCAAATGAGTCAACTTGTCCACCTTAGGACTTTTCCCAAGAATTTTCTTCTGTTTTCTTCCTTCCAAATGCCAATGATAATGTTCCATAGTCATTAATTTATTCACATCTGGTAATGAATAGGAATAAGAAATGCTCAAAATAATTACCATGGAATGTTGTTAGGACCAAGAAATCAAACTTAATAATATCCACAAGTGCCTCTTCTGATTGCCCATGCCTTTTTGCCTATACTTCCCCAATCTCAATTACTTTTGGCTCTATGAAATATAAAAGTTACCTAAGAATCTTCTAGACCACAACACTGAATCAATGGTGTTACAATCCAGTATTTTCTTCTAGATCTAAGAATCCAAAATTGACTCCTCTCCTAGATCCAAAACATGCTCTGTAGTAGGAGGGTGCTTGTTTGTTTGCTGGCTTCCCAGACTCCCAAAATAACCACACAGAAACTGTATTAATTAAATCATGGCTTGGCCCATTAGCTCTAGTTTCTTAGTGGCTCACTCTTACTTATGAATTTATTCATAAGTAATAGAATGAACCCATTTCTATTCATCTGTGTATTGTCACGTGGCTGTGGCTTACCTGGTAAAGTTCATCTTTCTTTGGCGGGGGGGCTACATGGCTTCTCCTTGACCCTGCCTCCTGTCTTCCAGCATTCAGTTTAGTTTTCCCTGCCTACGTCTATCCTGTTCTATGCAGGCCCAATACAGTTTTTTATTAATCAATGATATTCACAGCATACAGAGAGGAATCCCACATCAGTGCTCTCATTAGACACAAGAAAATGTAGCATGTACAAGACCTCATTGCATGACTTAAGAGCTCCATGAAGATCCTTGGATAAATATTTATTTAAATATTAGTTGTTGCCTATGACTAAAATGCTAATTTTGCTCAGCCTGTTTTTTTTTCTGACTTCAAAGCTATCATTGCAGTTTTCATATTTCTTTGTTCATATTGATTGACCATCTTCCATCTGCCTCTGCCTCTTCAGTTCATGTTGTTGATGAATCAACTTTTCAAAAATCAACAGTTTTGAAAGCTATCTTAACTAGTCATTATTATGCTTTTGAATTTTGGCTTGTCACTTTCTTAGATAGTTTTCTAATATTATTAATTTCTCCTTTCTTGGCCACATGGAACTTATATATAGAAAAGATTTTACCTTTCCTACTAGACGTTGTATATATTTCAATTTGAAACTAAGAATTTAATTTAATTTATTTCTGTCAGTTTACAAAATATATTCTTGATGGAGGAGAGTCCTTCTGTATTTCTGTACTTTCATTGGTTAATAAAGAGACTGCTTTGGCCTGTAGGATAGGTCAGCCCTTAGGTGGGTGGAGTAGACAGAACAGAAGGCTGGGGAGAAGGGAAGTGTGCAGACGCCATGATTCTCTGGTCCGAGATGGATGTAGGTTAGAATCTT